>JBAMBD010000013.1:1937500-2103112 GCA_037043625.1 Drosophila melanocephala | reverse complement strand
ATCGGACGAGAACCGATGTATTCAGCGTAGTATGGTCGTTGGCAAATGGCATACGCTTAATATTTGCTTTTATCGCGTCACACACATCACAAACACCACATCAACTTAAAAAGCAAACGCAGCATCAGCCAAGAATACCCTTACTGTCTATTTATTTAATGTCAACAAAAAAATACAAAATGTAAAAGTTAATTAAATAAAATTAAGCATAAAATCTCATTTTTAAATTTACATTCAAAATTATGAGAAATAATGTTATAATAAGGAGGTGGTCAATCGGTGAATGTAGGTAAAACACCCAATTCACAGCGAAGAGCACAAAGTAGGAAATACCCTTACTCCTCAGGTAGTAGATACTGTTTTGCCACTAACTGTACTTTTCTTACATTTCTGTTTTCGTTTTTCGACCGTGGGAATTGAAACATAGTCAATGAAAAATTAAATCTCTTTTACATATTTTGGTCGTCCTGAAAAGGACGTTTGGTTGAGTTTTTACATATGTACATGATATTTGAGAGAAGATTGGTAGCTTATGCCTTCTTTTCCGTCTTCTTGGGGAGTAGAACTGCCTGGATGTTGGGTAAAACACCACCCTGGGCAATGGTAACGCCCGAAAGCAGTTTATTTAACTCTTCATCGTTGCGGATGGCCAATTGCAGATGGCGAGGGATAATCCTAGTTTTCTTGTTATCACGAGCAGCATTGCCAGCCAACTCCAAGACTTCAGCGGCCAAGTATTCCATAACGGCAGCCAAGTAGACAGGAGCACCGGCACCAACACGCTCGGCGTAGTTGCCCTTGCGGAGAAGACGGTGAATACGACCGACGGGAAACTGGAGACCAGCGCGGTTGGAACGCGACTTTGCCTTTCCCTTCACTTTTCCACCTTTACCACGACCAGACATTGTTATTTAGTTCACAAATTACTCACTCTCGACACAAAGCTATCGAATGTTTCCGACAAACGGGCTGTCATTGCATTTATACTTTTTCAGCTACCTACTTCTTCAGGTTAGAAATGAACAGCTGCACAGTAATTCGAGCGCAGTGGTGGATTTTAACATGAAAGCGTCGTTCAAACGAAAGTATATATGATAAGCATTTTCAGTGTGCTGACACACATTTGTGAAGTTATTCGAAGTGAAGTGAATAAGTATTAAGTATGCCGCCGAAAACTAGTGGAAAGGCAGCCAAAAAGGCTGGCAAGGCTCAAAAGAACATCACCAAGAATGACAAGAAGAAGAAACGCAAGAGGAAGGAAAGCTATGCCATCTACATTTACAAAGTGTTGAAGCAGGTCCATCCTGACACCGGCATTTCGTCAAAGGCAATGAGCATCATGAACAGCTTCGTGAATGATATTTTTGAGCGTATTGCTGCCGAGGCATCTCGTTTGGCCCACTACAACAAACGTTCTACCATCACAAGTCGGGAAATCCAAACCGCTGTCCGTCTTTTACTGCCCGGAGAGTTGGCTAAGCACGCCGTCAGTGAGGGAACCAAAGCAGTCACCAAGTACACTAGCTCCAAGTAATTGCAGGCAAAAATACCAGCTAACAGCTAGCAGCAAAAGGCCCTTTTCAGGGCCACAAATCATTCCTTTCAAAGAATTCAAAATATTTTTACATTACATGTGACGGAACATTATAAACAAATTCGCATATTCTATTCTATTGATGCAGCAAATAACCCTAATCAGAGTATATTTTAGCTGTACTTTTATTGAAATAATAATCAAGAGCAAAATTGCCTTTTTTTATAGTTCCCATAACTAATAAAGTACGTGCAGAAAATAGATTTTTTGGCTTATAAATATACTTACGAAGTACATGCAATAAATATATAGATATACAGCCTTTTAAAGGACAAACAGATACTGAACAAGTCTTGAAATATTTTTCTCTCTTTAAAAATACATAAATTGTAGCCCTGAAAAGGGCTTGTTAAAATGCGAGGGCGAATTTCATAATTCAGAAATTCTGAACTTCGCTTCTACTCTGATTACGAGTGTTTTTTACTTCTTGGCGGCCTTCGGCTTCTTGGCAGAAGATTTTTTCGGTGTCGCTGCCTTTGCTACGGCCTTTGCCTGCTTTGGCTTAGCACTTGTGGCTTGTGTCTTATGCTTTGGGGTCTTCGCCTTTGCTGCGCTTTGCTTGGCATTTGCCTTTGCTTTTGCTTTTGCCTCTGCTGTGGTGGGCTTAGCCTTTACTGTACCCGTTTTCTTGGCATCCTTTGCTACTGCCTTTGCCTTATCTGCCTTCGTTTTCTCAGCGCTCTTTTTGCTGACGGTGACTACCTTTGACGGCTTCTTCTTGTCAACTGCAGCTGATTTCTTCTTTTTAGCTGCTGCTGCTCCTGCTGCTGTCGTTTTCTTCTCCAGAGGAGAAGCCTTTGGCTTGGGCTCTTTTTTGGCTGATGCAGACAGTTTAAACGAGCCAGATGCACCCTTGCCCTTTGTTTGGACCAGCTTTCCACTTGCAACTGCAGTCCTCAAGTACTTCTTAATGAACGGTGCTAGTTTCTGGGCATCGCACTTGTATGTGGCACTAATGTATTTCTTAATTGCCAGAAGCGATGAGCCACCACGCTCCTTCAAGTTTTTTATCGAAGCATCTACCATTTGCTGAGTTGGCGGGTGTGTTGCTCCAGGTGTTGTCCTCTTTGCCTTCAATCCTGACACTGCCTTCTTGGGGGAAACCTTCTTCTCGGCTGCAGCTGGTGTGGCAGTCACGGGAGAGGCGGTTGTTGCAACTGCTGAATCAGACATATTTCACTTTAATTCACTTTCACAACGATTTACACTTTAATGGTACAAATTTGCTGAAATTCACCATGCTATTTGGTCACTCGATTGAGTGAGAATCGAGGAGGAGAGTCGAACGAGAATGTTTGCGACATTGAACGTTTGTCATGTGAAAGATTGCCAACGTCTTATTGTTAATTTGCCATTTACAATCGTTTTATTTGCAAATAGAAAAGAATGTAAATATGGATAATTCTTAAAATATTTAAGCAACTAAATATAATTGATTAGAATTTGTTATCTTAAATCACCGAGTCGTGGAAGTCGCGCAAAGTCTCGATTTGTTCCATCACGCAACATTTGTTAGTGAAAAACAACTCTTTTTAATATAATTATAACAAAAATTGCAAAATTATAATATTAATTATATTATTTGAACTTTTCTTTACTAAAACACAACAGTTAAAAAGAACAGAAGTAATTAAATCGATTTTTAAACATGCTTTTAGCTTGGCCATTAGCTGTAAAAAACAGACTAGCTTGGAGTGCAAGCAACAAGACAAAAATGTATCGAAAAAATATAAATTCTTCTTAAATTCTTCTTATATTACATATATATTAACTTCAGTTACATTTGTTTGATAATTATTTTAATACCAAAATCAACCGATTACAGATGAATCGTACATGCAACATCCAGATCCACAATTCTCGTATCAAGCGAGCAACTTATTAAAAGTCACAGTTAAAGCCATTATTCTTTATTTATATCATTGTTGTCAATCAGATTATGACATGTCTCTCTAAATAAAGATATATATCGGATCGAATGAGAAAATATTAAGCGAACTGCATGTTCAGATCAAAATTGAAAGTAAAATAATCACGAGCAACACATTAGATGTGCAACTTGAATCTTTATTTAAATACACATCTTCAAAAGGGAATCCATCAATTCGAAAAACATTTACTGCATTTCTTGCTTTTGCTATTAACATACTGATTCTCACACAGTAAATAATATATTAAGTAAAACAATTCGCAATATTTATTTTCTGTAATATTTCGTAGATTTAAATGTTTTTTAAAGCCTGAAAGCTAAATTATTCATTCAAATATTATTTACGAAAACACAAATCTCTTTGTTGAAAGTATTTTGTGGTCCTGAAAAGGACCGATTTGTTTATAATTGATGCTTTACAATTTACAATTTAAGCACGTTCGCCACGAATGCGTCTGGCCAGTTGGATATCCTTGGGCATGATGGTGACACGCTTAGCATGGATAGCACACAAGTTCGTGTCTTCAAATAGGCCAACCAGGTAGGCTTCGCTAGCTTCTTGCAGAGCCATCACAGCCGAACTCTGGAAACGTAAATCGGTCTTGAAGTCCTGAGCAATTTCGCGTACCAAACGCTGGAACGGCAGCTTGCGGATAAGCAACTCTGTGCTCTTCTGGTAGCGACGAATTTCACGCAGTGCAACAGTACCGGGACGATAGCGATGAGGTTTCTTCACACCACCGGTTGCTGGAGCACTTTTACGTGCTGCCTTAGTTGCCAACTGTTTGCGAGGAGCCTTGCCTCCCGTCGATTTACGAGCAGTCTGCTTAGTACGCGCCATTTCTCTCTTTCTACAACACTCTTTACACTCTTTACACTCTCACTGTTGAAAACACAATGATCGTGCGCTCGTTTTGCTGCT
Organism: Drosophila melanocephala; assembly: GCA_037043625.1. Taxonomy (NCBI): domain Eukaryota; kingdom Metazoa; phylum Arthropoda; class Insecta; order Diptera; family Drosophilidae; genus Drosophila; species Drosophila melanocephala. The sequence continues at coordinate 2,098,666 of JBAMBD010000013.1, read as the reverse complement.
CGTTTATATAGAAAACTGCTCGTTAAGCGAGGGTAGTGTGTGAGCGGGATAGAAGTATCTGCGTACTCGCTCAAGAGTTCGCTCTTTTTGGTATAAACAGAAGCGCTTGCGACGAAGCAAGCATTACTTTGTTTCTGGCATTCGTGGTGTAAAGTGTAAAGTGTGAAGTAAAAGCGAAAAATGACTGGTCGTGGTAAAGGTGGCAAAGGCTTGGGTAAAGGCGGCGCTAAACGTCATCGCAAAGTGTTGCGTGATAACATCCAGGGCATCACGAAGCCAGCTATCCGTCGTTTAGCTCGTCGCGGTGGCGTGAAACGTATCTCTGGACTGATTTATGAAGAAACTCGTGGTGTCCTAAAGGTGTTCTTGGAAAATGTTATCCGCGATGCAGTCACATACACCGAGCATGCCAAGAGGAAGACGGTCACTGCCATGGATGTTGTCTATGCGCTGAAAAGACAAGGCCGTACCCTCTATGGTTTTGGCGGCTAAAAACTAAATCCCAAACACAAATATGTACAAGTACAGTCATACCAATCGGTCCTTTTCAGGACCACCAAATCTTTACTCAAAAGAGATGAAAATATTCAAATACTAGCCAATTAATATGCAGCTGAAATATATTTAATTAGTATTTGCTTTATAGAATACAAATAATTTAACAAAAAAGTGTTGAACACCGAATGGATGCCAACAACACGCGGTGTTCCCAAGCGGTCCCCCATCTAAGTACTAACCGCGCCCGACGCTGCTTAATTTCGGTGATCGGACGAGAACCGATGTATTCAGCGTAGTATGGTCGTTGGCAAATGCCATACGCTTAATATTTGCTTTTATCGCGTCACACACATCACAAACACCACATCAACTTAAAAAGCAAACGCAGCATCAGCCAAGAATACCCTTACTGTCTATTTATTTAAAGTCAACAAAAAAATACAAAATGTAAAAGTTAATTAAATAAAATTAAGCATAAAATCTCATTTTTAAATTTACATTCAAAATTATGAGAAATAATGTTATAATAAGGAGGTGGTCAATCGGTGAATGTAGGTAAAACACCCAATTCACAGCGAAGAGCACAAAGTAGGAAATACCCTTACTCCTCAGGTAGTAGATACTGTTTTGCCACTAACTGTACTTTTCTTACATTTCTGTTTTCGTTTTTCGACCGTGGGAATTGAAACATAGTCAATGAAAAATTAAATCTCTTTTACATATTTTGGTCGTCCTGAAAAGGACGTTTGGTTGAGTTTTTACATATGTACATGATATTTGAGAGAAGATTGGTAGCTTATGCCTTCTTTTCCGTCTTCTTGGGGAGTAGAACTGCCTGGATGTTGGGTAAAACACCACCCTGGGCAATGGTAACGCCCGAAAGCAGTTTATTTAACTCTTCATCGTTGCGGATGGCCAATTGCAGATGGCGAGGGATAATCCTAGTTTTCTTGTTATCACGAGCAGCATTGCCAGCCAACTCCAAGACTTCAGCGGCCAAGTATTCCATAACGGCAGCCAAGTAGACAGGAGCACCGGCACCAACACGCTCGGCGTAGTTGCCCTTGCGGAGAAGACGGTGAATACGACCGACGGGAAACTGGAGACCAGCGCGGTTGGAACGCGACTTTGCCTTTCCCTTCACTTTTCCACCTTTACCACGACCAGACATTGTTATTTAGTTCACAAATTACTCACTCTCGACACAAAGCTATCGAATGTTTCCGACAAACGGGCTGTCATTGCATTTATACTTTTTCAGCTACCTACTTCTTCAGGTTAGAAATGAACAGCTGCACAGTAATTCGAGCGCAGTGGTGGATTTTAACATGAAAGCGTCGTTCAAACGAAAGTATATATGATAAGCATTTTCAGTGTGCTGAACACATTTGTGAAGTTATTCGAAGTGAAGTGAATAAGTATTAAGTATGCCGCCGAAAACTAGTGGAAAGGCAGCCAAAAAGGCTGGCAAGGCTCAAAAGAACATCACCAAGAATGACAAGAAGAAGAAACGCAAGAGGAAGGAAAGCTATGCCATCTACATTTACAAAGTGTTGAAGCAGGTCCATCCTGACACCGGCATTTCGTCAAAGGCAATGAGCATCATGAACAGCTTCGTGAATGATATTTTTGAGCGTATTGCTGCCGAGGCATCTCGTTTGGCCCACTACAACAAACGTTCTACCATCACAAGTCGGGAAATCCAAACCGCTGTCCGTCTTTTACTGCCCGGAGAGTTGGCTAAGCACGCCGTCAGTGAGGGAACCAAAGCAGTCACCAAGTACACTAGCTCCAAGTAATTGCAGGCAAAAATACCAGCTAACAGCTAGCAGCAAAAGGCCCTTTTCAGGGCCACAAATCATTCCTTTCAAAGAATTCAAAATATTTTTACATTACATGTGACGGAACATTATAAACAAATTCGCATATTCTATTCTATTGATGCAGCAAATAACCCTAATCAGAGTATATTTTAGCTGTACTTTTATTGAAATAATAATCAAGAGCAAAATTGCCTTTTTTTATAGTTCCCATAACTAATAAAGTACGTGCAGAAAATAGATTTTTTGGCTTATAAATATACTTACGAAGTACATGCAATAAATATATAGATATACAGCCTTTTAAAGGACAAACAGATACTGAACAAGTCTTGAAATATTTTTCTCTCTTTAAAAATACATAAATTGTAGCCCTGAAAAGGGCTTGTTAAAATGCGAGGGCGAATTTCATAATTCAGAAATTCTGAACTTCGCTTCTACTCTGATTACGAGTGTTTTTTACTTCTTGGCGGCCTTCGGCTTCTTGGCAGAAGATTTTTTCGGTGTCGCTGCCTTTGCTACGGCCTTTGCCTGCTTTGGCTTAGCACTTGTGGCTTGTGTCTTATGCTTTGGGGTCTTCGCCTTTGCTGCGCTTTGCTTGGCATTTGCCTTTGCTTTTGCTTTTGCCTCTGCTGTGGTGGGCTTAGCCTTTACTGTACCCGTTTTCTTGGCATCCTTTGCTACTGCCTTTGCCTTATCTGCCTTCGTTTTCTCAGCGCTCTTTTTGCTGACGGTGACTACCTTTGACGGCTTCTTCTTGTCAACTGCAGCTGATTTCTTCTTTTTAGCTGCTGCTGCTCCTGCTGCTGTCGTTTTCTTCTCCAGAGGAGAAGCCTTTGGCTTGGGCTCTTTTTTGGCTGATGCAGACAGTTTAAACGAGCCAGATGCACCCTTGCCCTTTGTTTGGACCAGCTTTCCACTTGCAACTGCAGTCCTCAAGTACTTCTTAATGAACGGTGCTAGTTTCTGGGCATCGCACTTGTATGTGGCACTAATGTATTTCTTAATTGCCAGAAGCGATGAGCCACCACGCTCCTTCAAGTTTTTTATCGAAGCATCTACCATTTGCTGAGTTGGCGGGTGTGTTGCTCCAGGTGTTGTCCTCTTTGCCTTCAATCCTGACACTGCCTTCTTGGGGGAAACCTTCTTCTCGGCTGCAGCTGGTGTGGCAGTCACGGGAGAGGCGGTTGTTGCAACTGCTGAATCAGACATATTTCACTTTAATTCACTTTCACAACGATTTACACTTTAATGGTACAAATTTGCTGAAATTCACCATGCTATTTGGTCACTCGATTGAGTGAGAATCGAGGAGGAGAGTCGAACGAGAATGTTTGCGACATTGAACGTTTGTCATGTGAAAGATTGCCAACGTCTTATTGTTAATTTGCCATTTACAATCGTTTTATTTGCAAATAGAAAAGAATGTAAATATGGATAATTCTTAAAATATTTAAGCAACTAAATATAATTGATTAGAATTTGTTATCTTAAATCACCGAGTCGTGGAAGTCGCGCAAAGTCTCGATTTGTTCCATCACGCAACATTTGTTAGTGAAAAACAACTCTTTTTAATATAATTATAACAAAAATTGCAAAATTATAATATTAATTATATTATTTGAACTTTTCTTTACTAAAACACAACAGTTAAAAAGAACAGAAGTAATTAAATCGATTTTTAAACATGCTTTTAGCTTGGCCATTAGCTGTAAAAAACAGACTAGCTTGGAGTGCAAGCAACAAGACAAAAATGTATCGAAAAAATATAAATTCTTCTTAAATAATTAATTCCTATTTATTATATATATTACATATATATTAACTTCAGTTACATTTGTTTGATAATTATTTTAATACCAAAATCAACCGATTACAGATGAATCGTACATGCAACATCCAGATCCACAATTCTCGTATCAAGCGAGCAACTTATTAAAAGTCACAGTTAAAGCCATTATTCTTTATTTATATCATTGTTGTCAATCAGATTATGACATGTCTCTCTAAATAAAGATATATATCGGATCGAATGAGAAAATATTAAGCGAACTGCATGTTCAGATCAAAATTGAAAGTAAAATAATCACGAGCAACACATTAGATGTGCAACTTGAATCTTTATTTAAATACACATCTTCAAAAGGGAATCCATCAATTCGAAAAACATTTACTGCATTTCTTGCTTTTGCTATTAACATACTGATTCTCACACAGTAAATAATATATTAAGTAAAACAATTCGCAATATTTATTTTCTGTAATATTTCGTAGATTTAAATGTTTTTTAAAGCCTGAAAGCTAAATTATTCATTCAAATATTATTTACGAAAACACAAATCTCTTTGTTGAAAGTATTTTGTGGTCCTGAAAAGGACCGATTTGTTTATAATTGATGCTTTACAATTTACAATTTAAGCACGTTCGCCACGAATGCGTCTGGCCAGTTGGATATCCTTGGGCATGATGGTGACACGCTTAGCATGGATAGCACACAAGTTCGTGTCTTCAAATAGGCCAACCAGGTAGGCTTCGCTAGCTTCTTGCAGAGCCATCACAGCCGAACTCTGGAAACGTAAATCGGTCTTGAAGTCCTGAGCAATTTCGCGTACCAAACGCTGGAACGGCAGCTTGCGGATAAGCAACTCTGTGCTCTTCTGGTAGCGACGAATTTCACGCAGTGCAACAGTACCGGGACGATAGCGATGAGGTTTCTTCACACCACCGGTTGCTGGAGCACTTTTACGTGCTGCCTTAGTTGCCAACTGTTTGCGAGGAGCCTTGCCTCCCGTCGATTTACGAGCAGTCTGCTTAGTACGCGCCATTTCTCTCTTTCTACAACACTCTTTACACTCTTTACACTCTCACTGTTGAAAACACAATGATCGTGCGCTCGTTTTGCTGCTCGTTTATATAGAAAACTGCTCGTTAAGCGAGGGTAGTGTGTGAGCGGGATAGAAGTATCTGCGTACTCGCTCAAGAGTTCGCTCTTTTTGGTATAAACAGAAGCGCTTGCGACGAAGCAAGCATTACTTTGTTTCTGGCATTCGTGGTGTAAAGTGTAAAGTGTGAAGTAAAAGCGAAAAATGACTGGTCGTGGTAAAGGTGGCAAAGGCTTGGGTAAAGGCGGCGCTAAACGTCATCGCAAAGTGTTGCGTGATAACATCCAGGGCATCACGAAGCCAGCTATCCGTCGTTTAGCTCGTCGCGGTGGCGTGAAACGTATCTCTGGACTGATTTATGAAGAAACTCGTGGTGTCCTAAAGGTGTTCTTGGAAAATGTTATCCGCGATGCAGTCACATACACCGAGCATGCCAAGAGGAAGACGGTCACTGCCATGGATGTTGTCTATGCGCTGAAAAGACAAGGCCGTACCCTCTATGGTTTTGGCGGCTAAAAACTAAATCCCAAACACAAATATGTACAAGTACAGTCATACCAATCGGTCCTTTTCAGGACCACCAAATCTTTACTCAAAAGAGATGAAAATATTCAAATACTAGCCAATTAATATGCAGCTGAAATATATTTAATTAGTATTTTGTATTAGTATTTGCTTTATAGAATACAAATAATTTAACAAAAAAGTGTTGAACACTGAATGGGTGCCAACAACACGCGGTGTTCCCAAGCGGTCCCCCATCTAAGTACTAACCGCGCCCGACGCTGCACTACAACAAACGTTCTACCATCACAAGTCGGGAAATCCAAACCGCTGTCCGTCTTTTACTGCCCGGAGAGTTGGCTAAGCACGCCGTCAGTGAGGGAACCAAAGCAGTCACCAAGTACACTAGCTCCAAGTAATTGTAGGCAAAAATACCAGCTAACAACTAGCAGCAAAAGGCCCTTTTCAGGGCCACAAATCATTCCTTTCAAAGAATTCAAAATATTTTTACATTGCATGTGAAGAAACTTAGTAAACAAATTCTCCTATTTTGTTGATGCAGCAAATTAACCACAATCAGAGTATATTTTAGCTGGACTTTTAATTAAATAAAAATCAATAGCAAAATTACCTTTTTATAGTTCCCACAACGAATAAAGTACGTGCAGAAACTAAATTAGTCTTATTAACACACAAAACAGATTGTTTGGATTATAAATATTCTTAAATATATATGAAAATATAGCATGTAAAAGACAAATTTTGATACTGAAATATTTTTCAATCTTGTGTACTTGTATATTGTGTATTTATATATCAAGGTACATGGCACTTGGGGAATAGAGTCAGGCTAGAATAAATAATATAAGAGTATATTCAATGCCTGCCTTTCCTTTTAGATGGAGCTTAGCATACTTCAAATAATAATAACAACAAGAAACAGTAATTTTGTTAGTTAATTGATGCATAATAACAGCAGCAACTTTATAGAAATAGAAAATAATATTTTGCAGTAAGCAATTTTCTATTATTATTTGTTTAAAAAGCATATCGCTTGTGTGGTTCTTTAACTAACAACATATAAGCAAATGGCTAATTGTCTTTATTCTTTTCTGTTGCTATTTTATTCATTTTTTGTTGTTTGTAAGATAATCATTGATGAGTTGTACTGATTATAAATGGAGCAACGAATGATAGCGAAATGTACTACAAGTGAAGGGCGTGACGGAGTCAAATTACTATAGTGGGTGTAACGCTAGTGTCTTGGAGAGAGGAGGGGCCTTGACATGGCCGGTGGGCCTATATAAAACAGGAGCAATTGGAAATTGAAAATAGTTTGGGCTAGAAAGTGATAAGGAGCTTAAATTTTGTGTGCATTACTTCTGAGAATTAGAAAGTTAAATCGTTTACTGTATACCCTATTTTGCTCAGTAAGCAGAGTAAAAAGACTTGATCAATAGAGTAAAAAATGTCAATAGCCAAGAAACTAGGTTCGCAACCGATCTATCTAATCAACTTTGAGGATTATTTGCGGCCCAAGAGACCGCATAAGATAACGCCACTACAATGCTTTGATAAGCCCGCAAAAAAACCCGAAACGAACTGCTCCAAACTTCAAAAAACCCTACAAAGATTGAAATTGGTCAGATGGTGGCGCACAGCGCACATGAAATTATCCAAGAATGTGGAACAGATGCCGCTGCCGCGATTCCTCAACTTTCTGCGTGCTCGCAACGATGATGGTCTGTGCAAGTCGAAGACGGGCTTTGAGATCTACTGCGAAATGTCGAGCATACACGGCTTCCATGTATTCGTTGGGGCAAAGACCTGGCAGCGCGTGCTCTGGTGGCTCTTGATCTGTGTGGCAATATTACTATCGCTCCTCGTCCTGATCATGTCCTACGGCATGTCGGCAGAGACGCCAACGAGAAGCTATATTGAAAGCATGATGCAGCCTTTGTCCGCCAATCGTTTGCCCCTTCCAGCCATAACAATATGTGGTCTAAATCGCATCTCCAAACAGCAGCTGTCGATCAGCGCCAATAAGTGGTCGGTGCCCGTGCAAATGCTACAGCAGCTGCCTTGGTTGAGTCGAAGGAGCTCGCCTGGCATTAATCAGACTCTAATCGATCAGTTGAGTGGCCAAAATGAGACTTGGTCGCAGCTATTAGAGCAGTTGTCGCCACAGATTTGTGAGCAACAATTGATTGGTTGTAAATGGCTGGGGAGGAATCAGCAAAGTTGCAAGCAACAAATGACAACCATTTGGAGCTACACAGAGGGTCGCTGCTGCAGCCATAGACAGACATCTGGTAATCCTGCCACGAGACTAACTCTGCGTCTGGCCTCCAAAATTGAGGATTATGGCAGCACTGCAACGGCAGCAAAGGGTTTCCAGGTGCTGCTGCATGAGGCACACACCTCAATTGATGCGGCCACGCAGCGCGTACTTGTGCCGAGTGGCACGGAGGTGCATCTGATGCTAAAGCCCTACAGCACGCATGACACAGCCTATCTGGACAGCCTAGAGCCCAACACCCGCAACTGTTATCTGAGCAACGAGCGCTGGCTGTTCTCCTTCCCTGTCTACAGTCAGGACAATTGCCTGGCAGAGTGCCACAGCGAAAGAGTCTACCACATCTGCGGCTGTGTGCATCCGCATATGCCTAAGAGATCGCATTGGACATTGTGCCAACTGGCACAGCTTAAATGTCTTCAGCAGCAGGGTGAGTACACCTCAAAAAATCGTCATGAAAGTTACAAAATAAATAACAAGAAAAGGAAAACGATTAAATGTATTCTCTTATTTCCCTGGAAATTATACACATTTTTGCTATAAATTGTATAAATTGTAGAAAAATCCAAACCGAAATTAAGAAAGGCAAAAGTAATGCGAATTTTTAAAATTCAGGCCGATTTTTACGATTTATAAGAAAAAACAAGTAATCAAAATTTCACTTCTAAGTTTGAACTCTTTTTTCCATATAGTAATTAGCTGGGATCAGTTGCAGAGCTTCTGCAACTGCTTGCCACCCTGTCAATTTAACCGCTATGAAGTGCACAGCGATGTGGCAGCTCTAGATGCCAGCCAAGCCGCGTCCCCCACCAATGACGCCTTGTAGTAAGTGCACCCATATATTGTATATATATCGTATCTGTATCTGTATATATCATTTTAACCACAATAGCAACAACTTGAATGCCTCGGACGAGCTGCTGTTGCACATTTATTTTGACTCTTTGAACGCCGAACAGCTGCGATTGGATGTCTTTGAGAACTGGTTGAATTTTATAGGTAAGTATATAGTAGGCAAAGGTATGGCCAATGGCAAGCCGGTATTGAAATCGAAATTGCATTTTAACAGATTGTAATTAGGCATCAAAATCGAAATTAGGACATAAATTAGATTTTTCTTTGTAAAACCCAACTGCCTGAACTGATTTTATTTATTATTATTATTATCCCGAATTGACCATTTGGGAACCAAAAATCCTTAAAGATTTTAAATGTATTATTATTTTTTTTAATATTATGCCAAATTTAAGTGAAAACGAAAATTAGACACATATTAACATAGATATGAGCGTTTGAATTAAAAAGTATTTTTAGAGCTAAACAAAATTTTTTTTATTATTGAAAAAAAAACACTCATTAAAAGATCGCCATAAATTTTTGTAAATCACCATATTTTTTCTGTTCCTTATATTGCTTAAAACATTAGTATTTTTTGACTTAATAAAATGCATATACTTAATTTGAAAGAGCTTACGATCCACGGAGATTTTAGAAAGAATTTTTCCTAAAAATTGAGGTTTGCATTTTTACTTCTCAGAAATGTTGTTCTTAATTAATCATTTTTACTTCTTAGAAATGTTTTTCTTAATTATAGAAAATATTTCCAAAAAAATAGATAAAATCACAAATTTTCTAGATTTTTTTTTCCCAATATTTAGAAATATTTCTATATTTTATGGAAACCGAAATAGAAAAAGAGCGAATGAAAATAGTAAGGATTCAATAGATCAAGAATATATATATTTATATAATATATATATGTATATATATATATATATATATATATATATATATATATGTTGGACAGCGTATAACAAGAGCAGTTATTTTTAAAATTGTAAACAACTAAGATTACAGGGTGCCAAATTCAAATAAAGAAACAATTTAATCAAATTAATGGCTTTATGCTGCTGCTGCTGCTGCCAACAGCTAGAAAACCGTATCCTAATAAGAGAAAACATATATGGGTTAATTATAGCCAAGTTTGACAGTAATTGTAGTAATAATGATGTATACATATCAATGCTAATGTGACAGGCACCTTTGGCGGCATCACTGGTCTATTTATGGGCTGCAGTTTCGTGTCGGTCTTTGAGCTGATATTCTTTGTGTGTGTTCGACCCACTTGTAATTGGCTGACCCGACAACAGATACGCTATCGATTGCGACGGCGACGTCGTCGTCAACTGGCAGCAGCAGCGGCAAAGAGTAATTAGGACGGGCTAATTAGGCGGCAACTAATGGACACATTTCGAGCAGTTGTCGCAGCAAGTTGGATGTGTTCGGCATGGCGTTTAAGAAGCGACGCATCTTCGATTTGCAACTGGTGCAAACCGAGCAGAATCTCGCTAAGATCCCGGCGAATCGCAGCAGGATCAGCAGCACATATCGTTCGCATGCTGGCGCCCCAACAAATCGCAGTCGGCGGCACTTGAAATTGTGCCAGCTGCGAGAGGTGCGCAGTTGGTTTATGGATAATCTGCGCAACTATTGCCAGACGACATCGCTCCATGGATTCAGCTATATCACGCGACAGGACATCAGTCGCAATGAGCGCATCTTCTGGCTGGGCGTAGTCATTGCGGCCATAATCGCAGCAATAACCCTAGTCTTGGTATCGTGGTATTCGAATCGGCAGACGCCAACGGTTACGGTCATCGAGAGCTCACATTTTCCCACCTGGAATATACCCTTTCCCGCGGTCACCATTTGCAATTTTAACCGTGTTTCGAGGACTAAAGCGACCGATTTGCTCCAGAAACTGTGAGTAAAGATTGAATATCTAAATATATTAAAGTACTCTCAGAAAAAAAAAGTTAGATAGATGTAAGTAAATTTCTAAAATTGAAGGTTGTGTCTTTCTAAAGACCAGGGTCTGCATTTCATAATTTCAGTGTTGATTTCTCTAAAATATACAAAAAAAATAGTTCAAATTTCTAGGGTATTTGCTTTGTAGAAGAATTCTTTTATTCGGTTTTTTGTTACTTATATTATTATTAAACTTTATTACTTTACGATTTCGCAGAGAGAGCTTATTTTTTCTTCTAAAAATCATCAGTGTTTGCATTAGAAATTTATTTCTTAATTATAGAAAATATTTATAAAATTAGAAAATAAAACAAATTTTCATATTGCTTCATTTTTTTTTTTGAGTGCAGCTAGTAATTAATTTATGTCTCACACCTCTTCAGGCAACTCCCACCCAATGCCACAAAGGAGCATCTGCGGGAACTCTTTAACTTAACGCTTATGTCCGTGGGCCCGACTATTAGTAATAGTTCCTTGGCGATCTATGACAGGATATTGAATCTGAATAACATGACTCTAGCGGAGCTAATGAATCGCCTGTCACCCGACTGCCTGGACATGATCTCACGCTGCGTGTGGAAGGGCATCAAGACGCGCTGTGAGAGTCTCTTTCAGCGTGTATTCACTTTACAGGGTATCTGCTGTAGTTTCAATTACTTTGGTGCCACATCCAATAATTTTCCCATGTGAGTAGAATAGATATAACTTGAGAAGATAGATAATCTTGTGTCTAGCAACTACCATTTTAAACATTTATTAATCGTTGTACTACTAATTATAACTTGTATGAACCGTTTCGAGTGCTCTTTAATGATTAATATAGACTCTATCATGTAATCAATTAAGAGTACGCCATTTCTTTAATTAGGAAGTCAATTTTAACTTTTTTGTATGCCTAACTAATTCATACTAAATATTTTTTTGGTCTGATTGGGTTTTTTTTTCGTGTGTTTCCCCAATTCATGCAACAAATGTTGAACCATTTTGCATTTGAATACCCCCAGAAATCTTATAAATATTTCTTATTTTTTAATTTATAAATATTTAATTTAAAATTTTATTTTAAATTCAATTTAATTAAAATTTTTACATTTTGTATTTGTTGTGTCGACTGACTTTAGTTGACATTAAACAAATAAATAAAAAATATTATATAAATATTTATTTTTTATATTTTTTTTTTTTAGTAAAATTGCTTACCAGGTGCCCAAGCGTCCTTATCGGGTTACTGGCTGTGGTTATCCCACTGGCCTATCAGTGCAGCTGGATCCCATGGCCGCCGATTATTATGGCACCTTCTTCAGTGGCTTTGGGTTTCGTCTGCTTATCCACGATGCCTACAACTATCCCGATGAGAACGCGGAGACCAAGATGGTCACATCCACGCGCGAGAGTTTCGTTCGCATCAATCCGGAATCGACGTATGCCACGCGGGACATACGGCAAATGGATTTACGCTGGAGGAACTGCATGTTCGGCGCTGAACGAACCTTGGATGGCCTCACCCGCTACTCCTTCATCAACTGCATGTTCATGTGCCGAATGCGGATGACTATGCGCCGCTGTGGCTGCCTGCCCGCCTATCTGGTACACAATGGCACCGTCAAGGTCTGCGGAGTTCTCGACTTGAACTGCATGATCGAAAGCAAGCGTGAGTATCGAGTATGTCGTTAGAAAACAGAACTACAAATGTAGAATCTTTCGCATGAATTCGTAAAATATGCGTTAGTAAAAAGTTAAAAAGCCGAGTGCGAGTAACAAAACTGATCGAAATTCATGGGAAGGAAATCTAATTCAATCTAATTCATATCAATTAGAAATCTGTTTTCCAACGACTTTGTCTAGTGGAAATCTTTAAAGGGGTATCATTGTTTCGATATGCGAAATTGTATTGTCTGCTCAGTGTTAGAACTCTACTGCCTTCTGTCTGAAATCTTATAAATATATCGTTTTTCTTAGTTTAAATTTAAATATTACATTTGATTTGTAATTTCGTTTATTTGTTACTGTTGGAAATAACTGTATTTGCCTATGTACGCCGCAGCTTGTCTTGCATTCCCGTTTTGTAGTCTTAATCTGTTGTTGCCTGCGAGCAACGGTAATTGCAAGTTCCTTATGATCGAGACCTTCGTCGATGGTATGTTTAAGCTACTTTCATGAAGTGTGAGTCAGTCGCTTTTGGTCGCTTGAATCGCGTAGTATAAGTCGCAAGAAGCGGACGTATTTTCTGTATTAAAGACAAAGCTCTGAATAAATATAAACCCCACGCTATAATAGTTACTTTTTGTAATAATAATTGAATATTATGCACATAATCAATAATTTAATAATATTAAAACTTGCTACTCGTTTGCAGGTCTCTTTTCTCGTGCTTTGGCCAATCTGGACTCACCGATCTCCATAGTGCGGCACACGATCAGCTTTCCCTGTAACTGTCTACCCGACTGTCAGTCAAATCTTTATGCGTCAGAGAGCACCATTGGCAGACTGGATAAAAAAGTGATCAGCAAGTGAGAGCCTTGAGCATGAGTCCTCCAAATCGGATTTAACCCATTCAATCTATAGTTCCAATCAAACAGATAGCATATTGGTGCATGTTTTCTACAGCGATTTGATGTCCACCAGATATCGCATGGAGATCTTTCAGAATTGGCTCTCCGCTCTGGGTGAGTTATTGCAATTTCCATGGAAATTAATTATTTGTTGGTCTATTAATCGACAGCTTCATTCGGTGGCCTGCTGGGTCTCATTCTTGGCTTTAGCATTGTGACTGCCTTTGAGTTTGTCTACTTTCTAACATTTCGACCCATGTTTAACTACATCAATCGAGATCGAGACTAAGCCGCATCAATCCATTTGCGATTCATCTAATACATGAGTATAATTATTAAATCTGGATATTAATAGACTACACAAAAACTGGTTTGGTGGTCACATCTCTTGTTATGCCTTGATATATTGAAAGTAATCCACCGGATCAAAAACTGTCATTATTTATGTCAACTTATTATTACAGAAGGCAGATTCCGAATAAAACATGAAATCAAAAATATAATCACTCAGAAACTAAATGATGGAATTTATTTAATCGAAGTAGCCCAATTTCTTGACCTCGCCAACCATGGCGGTAATTGAGTCCAAGACCTCCTCGCTGGCGGGTATGATCTGATCCGCAGGCAGCTTGAAGCCGGTCAAAATTGAATTCGATTTGGGACGCAGCTCGTAGCAGAAGGACATGCGCACATCCTGAGTGCCATAGGCCCAATCAACACTGGCACCAGCTGCCGGGTAGATGGCATCATAGATATTTCCACCAGTGTACTGGGTATCGTAGCGCTTGGAGATAGCGGATATGGCTGCGTCGAAGACCTGCTGGAAGTCCTTGACGTTGTCAGGCAGATCACCAGTGTGTCCATATGGATAGAGAAGATACTGCGAGTAGGAGTGGAAGGAGACATACAGCTGGATTTTGCCCTTCAGCGAGGCAATGTAGTTGGACAGCGATAGGGTCTCAATCTCGGAGAAGGCCTTCGGACCGGCATAAGTGTCCGAGCAAGCGCTGTTGCTGGCGCCCACCTCGTTCCAGTGGAAGCCCCAGTTGCGGTTAGGATCAGCGCCGAAGCAACTGCCATAAGGAGTACGAGTCTTGCGCCACATGCGATCATTGGTGTGAGTGTAGACATAACCATCAGGATTGACATGGGGAAAGACGTACCAGTTGTAGTTATCGGCCAACTGCTTGATGGAGTCCACGTTGGAGGTCAGAAGTTGATTGATAATATACGTGGCAGCAGCGGGACCAATCCACTCGCGAGCGTGAATGCCACCCTCGAGGAAGATGCCGGGCTTCTCGCTCTGGCTCTTGGAGATCTTCACACCCAGAATTGAACGTCCCTGATAGGTCTTGCCGCCCTCAATCAGGGTGACAACATGAGGGTTCTTCTTAGCCAAGTTCACCATCCAGGTGTAGGTGTCATCCAGTTCATAGTACTGCGCCCAGTTGTAGTCCTCAACATCGCGACCCTTGATGGCAACTTTTTCCTCGACCTCATCCATGGACTTCTGGAAATCCTTGGACTTCAGCTCATACTTGATCTCAGCCCTGCCCAGCACCTCTAGCAGATCAGACACCTTGTGTGGGGCAATGATCATTTGCACATCAGCGCCAACAATGTGAACTCCATCCAGGAATATGATGGAGTCACTAGATCCCTCCAGATCCTTGAGCACAGCTAGCTGGTCGACATTCTCCGCATTGGCCTTGTACATGCGATAGTTGTCGTAGCGAACACGCTCCGCCTGACTCAATCCAAGCGTGGCCAAGAGGCCCAACAGGGCTAACAGCAGCGACTTGTTCAGCGGCATGGTTGTCGTTGTTATAAATTAGGCAATTGTGTGAGATTGGTTTATATAGTCGATGGCTGTTGATAGTGAACGTGTTTGATAAGCGCCAAATCTTTTTGATAGCCAAATCTTATTTATAACCCTTCGGATTAAATTGTCCATTCTTGGAAGCATAAATATTGGAGTTATCTGCATCTAAATCGTTATCAGTGCCACGATTGCTGCTGTATAAATCACCGCAAATACTTTAAGCATTAGCAAAATGATTTTATAGACATTTTAGTATACTTCTTGAAAACAAATACATAAAGCACTTGGGTTTAACCGTGTTTTATTGAATGACTCCCAGTCTATAAACTAAATGCTTATGCTTGTGGAGGCCATTCCATATATATGTTTGTTTTGTTCGCCGATTAGCTAAGCAAAACATATCTAGAACTAAATGTTTGGATCCAAAATGACTGAAATTTAGTACGATAATTATTAATTGTGGGCACCCACAGAATCAAGGCGTTGTCTTATTATTCATTTTTGTATTATTTATTATTATTTTTCATTTTCCATAAAACAACTTTTATATATAGTTGAATTGCGTTGGATTCTATAGGTTTATTTCATTGATTTGATATGTGTCCATTTCCCCAGTATTCCTGAGATTGCTTTAGTTTTCTACATGCACATTGAAGCACATCAATCAACTGGCTGGTCATCATTTTCTGACAACTCCTCAACTGATGTGACACATTTCAATTAGGCGCGCTGATTGATGAGCTTTGCCACAGACAGCGCTATAAAATGATTGGACGACTTTCATTGCATTTAGTGGCAGTCAGCACTATGGCCCAACTATCTGAAGTGGAGGACTTCAGTTATCGGAGACTCTTTAAAGAATTTCTGCGTCACAGTTATATCAATGGATTACAACCATTGCTGCTCCAAACGCCCGTGCAATATGCCAAGTGAGAAAGAAACAAGGCCCAATTCCCAACTAACCCAATTATTTATATACATATATTGTTCTATTGACAGAGCTGTCTGGCTGGCGTTTCTTGCTGTGGTTGTTGTCTGGACACACATCGTTATCGTCAACATGACAATCGAGTACATCGACCAGCCGACTGAAATTCACATGGCACCCAATCTGGTGCATGTCTCCAACAGCCCCTTTCCCGCCATCGGCGTCTGCCGCTCAAATATGATCAGCAAACGTTTAATGCAAGGCTATGCCTCCAAAATGTGAGTCGTTTATTTCTCAAATTTCTAATCGAAATAGCCCAATTTCTTAACCTCGCCAACCATGGCGATAATCGAGTCCAAGACCTCCTCGCTGGCGGGCACGATCTGGTTAGCAGGCAGCTTGAAGCCTGTAGCGTAGGAGTTAGATGAGGGACGCAGCTCGTAGCAGAAGGACATGCGCACATCCTGAGTGCCATAGGCCCAATCAACACTGGCACCAGCTGCCGGGTAGATGGCATCATAGATATTTCCACCAGTGTACTTGGTATTGTATCGCTTGGAGATAGCAGATACGGCTGCGTTGAAGACCTGCTGGAAGTCCTTGACGTTGTCGGGCAAACTCTTGGTGTGGCCATATGGATACAGGAGATACTGCGAGTAGGCGTGGAAGGAGACATACAGCTGGATCTTGCCCTTCAGCGAGGCAATGTAGTTGGACAGCGATAGGGTCTCAATCTCGGAGAAGGCCTTCGGACCGGCATAAGTGTCCGAGCAAGCGCTGTTGCTGGCGCCCACCTCGTTCCAGTGGAAGGCCCAGTTGCGGTTAGCATCAGCGCCGAAGCAACTGCCATAAGGAGTACGAGTCTTGCGCCACAGGCGATCCTTGGTGTGAGTGTAGACATAACCATCAGGATTGGCATGGGGAAAGACGTACCAGTTGTAGTTATCGGCCAACTGCTTGATGGAAGCCACATTAGAGGTTAATAGTTGGTTCACAATATAGGTGGCAGCAGCGGGAGCAATCCACTCGCGAGCGTGAATGCCAGCCTCGAGGAAGATGCCGGGCTTCTCGCTCTGGCTCTTGGAGATCTTCACACCCAGAATTGAACGTCCCTGATAGGTCTTGCCGCCCTCAATCAGGGTAACAACTTGAGGGTACTTCATGGCCAGGTTTCTCATCCAGGTGTAGGTGTCATCCAGTTCATAGTACTGCGCCCAGTTGTAGTCCTCAGCAGCGCGACCCTTGATGGCAACTTTTTCCTCGACCTCATCCATGGACTTCTGGAAATCCTTGGACTTCAGCTCATACTTGATCTCAGCCCTGCCCAGCACCTCTAGCAGATCAGACACCTTGTGTGGGGCAACGACCATTTGCACATCAGCGCCAACAATGTGAACTCCATCCAGGAATATGATGGAGTCACTAGATCCCTCCAGATCCTTGAGCACAGCTAGCTGGTCGACATTCTCCGCATTGGCCTTGTACATGCGATAGTTGTCGTAGCGAACACGCTCCGCCTGACTCAATCCAAACGTGGCCAAGAGGCCCAACAGGGCTAACAGCAGCGACTTGTTCAGCGACATGGTTGTCGTTGTTCTAAATTATACGTCGTTGTTTGGTTCGCTTTTATAGGCTTGAGTTTGTTGACTTTGGAAGGTTTGCGATAGCCTTTGCTGATACGTCAATTGGGTAAATCTTATTTATGGCGATGGAAAAAAATCTATGTTCATTATCTAGGTAATGCAGCTGCCAGCGATCGTTGTTAAATTTAAAATGTAGCGTGAAAATAGCAATTTTTGCAATCAAGATTGACACTCGCTTAAGTCATAAATAACTTAACCAAAACTTTTGAATGTGGCCAGCATCGGGAGGAGGAGCGTGCAGCTTGAAGTTGGCGAGTTGAAGAGGGTATCTGCGAGTCGGGCACTCGCGGCTGCTACACTCAAGTTCTCAACTTGCATGCTAATTTCATTGACAGCTATCTGCACCAGTCCATGCACCGCAATGGCAGCGACTACTCCTCGCAATTTGCGCCGACTGTGAACGATTTGGTTCGCCGCCTGCTGGTGCTGACCAAATTCTACATGAATGCGTACGATGAGGCGCCGTTGGATGTCGCCGAATTGGGTCAACTCCACTGGCTGCTCAACAGCTACTACAATGGCAGCGGTTATTCGGTGCATGACATTGTGAGGAACCTGTCGCCAGACTGCGGCGACCTGGTCATCCGTGGGATCGTCTTTGGCGTGCCTGTGAACACAAGTCAACTGTTTGCCAAGCGGACAACATCGTCGAGTGTGTGTTGCATATATAATTATCGCCGTCCCAGCTATTCTCAATATCCGTGAGTAAACATAGTACGCCCAAAGGCCTCTTTTCAGTTCGCAAAAAATAGTTAACAATCGTGAAAAACTCCATATAAGAAAAACTGAAGTCCACAAATTTTGTGAACGGTGTCAAAAGAAGCAAATTTATGTATTTTGAAGATAGTTTTCGGCAATCCTTCATTTCCCAATCGAAAAGCATAAAATTGTGCAAGAAAAATAGTTTAAATTATTTTAAGCGTCTATAAAAAAGTGTATTTATAAAGGCTTATATATCAATTAATTAATCTCAGCAGAAACGTTTTTTTGCAACCTGAAAAGAGGGTTTTAATTGTTAAAATGAACTTTGCTCAATTTTTACGTTGCGCAGTTTACAGCGCGCCAAGCACAATGCTGATGTGATTGCTATGCCGGAGGTTGTCTTCGAGTCGAATTCTATATTAAATGGCATACAGTTTGTGCTCCAGGATACAACGCAAGATGATCACACCCAGAGCTATCTGAGCAATACGGCATTTCGGGTGAGCTTCACTACTAAGCAGACGATAGATTTGTTAGAAAAAAGATTTGAAATACACATGTAGATTGAATTAGATTTCCTTCCCATGAGTTTAACTCTCGATCAGTTCTGTGACTGTCAACTATTTCAACTTTTTATTAACACATCTTTTAAGAATCCATGCGAAAGAATCTACTTTCATGTTTGTTAAGCTGAAATTGCCATGTTTAGGTCTGTTTTCTGACGACATTGTCTACTGCAAATCATAAAAGGGGTATCATTCTCTCGACATGCGAAATTGTTGGTTCTAACAGCCGACTGCGTACTGTGACATGATCCCGTTGCAACCTATCTTTGCATATGTGTAACAGTCGAGAAACAATGAATTTTGTATGTGGAGGCAATGATACCCTGTTTTAGATTTGCACTATGCATTTTGCGGGCTATGGATACCAAATTGGTCAACAGTTAAACCACCCCACTTTGCCAGCTCGCACACAAAAAGACAAGGATAGAGTGTTGCTGCCATCTTCGCACAAATTGAAGGGCTGCCCGAAACGCAATATAGCTGCTTCTTTCGCATACATTCATAACCCGTTAGACCTATTAGAAAAGGTGCGTACCTGTTCGCACCCATGCATGCATGCTCATAAAAGTCTGGGTTTTTCATGTACCCAGTTTCATTTACAGTTACCGCAGCGAAGTCAAGTGAAATAATGGCCTGAGTTCGCTGCTCGACACGCGATCCCTGCAATTTTTTCGACCTGATGCCTTCTGGGCACATTTGCGCCCAGAGGCTAAGAAAAAACCCGATGCACTTTTTTTCTTTCGATTTGACGCTTCTATGTATTGTCTGCTTAGTGGTTTTACTCAATAATTTGAATAAAAGTGCACTCACACAAAAATAGTACATCGTCTGGCGCGTTAGTCGATTGACAGCGCCGAAAATTAACGGCAGCGATATCGATATCGATTATTGTGTCAATTAATGTTACGTTACGATCACAGTTCGTACAAGTACATATCGATTAAAATGTACAAATACTAATTTAATTTTAATTTTTCGTATATTATATATGCTACTATAATTGCTATTAAATAAAGTACCAACAAAATTGTATTTATAATTAATTAACGTTAGCTTAACGTGTTC
This sequence comes from Drosophila melanocephala, assembly GCA_037043625.1. NCBI lineage: Eukaryota > Metazoa > Arthropoda > Insecta > Diptera > Drosophilidae > Drosophila > Drosophila melanocephala. Next base: position 2,078,580 of record JBAMBD010000013.1, on the reverse strand, counting down.
ATTCGCACTACGTAACTTTTTTGATCGTTACATTAGGCACATGGCTGGTACAAATGTACCATGAAACATGTGCAAAGTGTACCAATTGCATTTAACACAATAATAGTTACATACATTTTCAAGATATTATAATCGTTATTGTTAAACGGAATTGCAGTTAATTTACTACTAGTAAATAGTACTTTTGCACCTTTGCAGCTGTTGATATTCCCAAAGGAGGATTATGCCACAGTGCAGTCCAATAATAATGGCGAAATACTCGTTGATCACAATACCATTGTGGAAGTGCCCATACAGCCAAAATTCTTTGCCTCCAGCGCGGCAGTGCGGAGCGTAACACCTCAAATACGTCGCTGCTACTTTCCCGAGGAGGGCAGGCGTCTCTTAAATCAGTGAGTGTTATTAACATAATCATGTTAAGTCAGTGGGTGTTATTGACTCCTTTTTGTTAACATAATCATGTTAAGTCAATGTTTTATTGACTACACTTTGTTAACATAATCATGTTAAGTCAGTTGGTGTTATTGACTCCTTTTTGTTAACATAATCATGTTAAATCAGAGTTTTACTCCTTTTCGTTAACATAATCACTACTATTTTGTAGATCGTATTATTCCTTGGACGAGTGCTTGCTGCTCTGTCGGATTGAGAGCATGGCGCAGCACTGCGGTTGCGCCTCCGCTCCTCTGTCGGGCAGCTCCAATGTGAATGTCAGCTACTGCTCGCTGCTCGATTTGCCCTGCCTGATGAAGTGGCGCAGCATTTGGTTCGGCTACAATGAGTATCCGTTTCTGGAGACGGGCGATGGAGAGGATGCCACCAGCATGGCGCAATGTGGCCATTGTCTGCCCAGCTGCGATGGTGTCAACTTTGAGATCGCCAGCAACGCGGCTCCCCTACGAAAAACCTACAATTCGTCCGGCTATTTCCATGGTTTACTGTGCGTAATTGTCATTTATGTCTGATTCAAGTAATTTGCCAGCTTTTTGTTTTTGTTTCTAGCAAGGGCCTGAACAACGACCGCCCCCTGTCCATCATCAAGTTGTTCTATAAGCTACGCTTTGCGCAGTCCACACAAATGGACATGGTCGGCAATTGGATTGTATTGCTGAGTAATGTCGTAGATTTATACTGATACTTATTTGAATTCGCTTCAAGAAACTACTTCAATTTGAATTTACAAAAAACTGCCAGGCGAATTGCAGACTTGTTTTCTCTCTCTCCCATTAATTGTATTTTATTTTAATCCTTACAGATCGCTTTGGCGGCATTCTGTCGCTGATGTATGGCTTCAGCATAATCAGCTATATAGAAATTCTGTACTATCTAACTGGCAAATGGTTTGTTTACTACTACAGAGCCCTCAAGAATCCCAAGGAAACTCGAACCAAACCAGAATTGAACAATCCAGCGTTTGAGTGGACTGAGTAGGCAAAAGCAGTAAAATAATGTGTCTCTATTATTAACTTAGACATTTTTCTATAAAAAAAGGGACATGTCTTTTTTAACGTAACTTTTCTTACACATAATAAATTATCATCTGTTTCCTCTCTGAGAAATTCACGTTTAATCTTAAAATGCTAACTGTTCTTCTTACACTTACCAAATTTTGGAATAAAAAGGAGGAAATAAGGCATTTAAGTCTGCCGCGGAGCTAAAAAAAATAACTTGAAACCGTCTGAGCTTACTTGAGAAAACATAAGCTATAAGACCGAAGAGATATTCCACTTTTGCAAACAGCACTTAGAAATGGATAAATAAGTTAAGACCTATTGTTACGAATAACACACGCACTCAAATAAGCAGTCGAACTATTGTCAGGCTATATCAAATGTCATAAGACACAGAACCATTTATCATCTTATCAGCATAATTCGGCAACGCTGGATTCAGCCAGAAAGAAGGACGTAAGGCGCCTCCGTCAGCTCATTCCATTAGAGGATCATCGTGGGACCAAAATGGGACAACGGCTACAAAGCAAATTATTATAAGTTAGAGTTTACAAGAATCGGTTCTAATAAAGCACTCAAAGAAAACGATTCCGTTTTTTTACTAAAACCAATTAGGAATCGTTGAATTAATATATTATGGTCTGACGAAAGTAAAATTATTTTGTGTGCTAGAAAAGGTTTTTGCTTATTTTGTAAGGTGACTCCTGATTGCCATGTACAACTTAAATTTAGCTTACAAAAGTAGCATAATGGCATAGCTAGCTTCTTGTATTATTGAGTTGGTCCAGTGCATAGGACTAAACCAATTATGGATCATCTTTTTGGAAAATTGTATTTGATGAAATGCCTTTATTATGGGTCTTCCAACAGGACAAGGCAAAAGAGCTCGGAAATGGTTTGAGTACCATTTGTTTGGCCTGATTCTGGACTGGCCTCAACAGTCGTCATATTAAAACACACTCCACAAATCTTTCGGGTATCATTAAAGAGGTGTCTTGGAGGAGGATTCTCAATAAACTAATAACAGTCATGGAACTAATAATATGAATAAATATTAACACATCACTTCATTCGTTATAACACATATATACAATCATATAGGAATTGTTCCAAAATGGTTTCTAAAGATAAGTTTGTTATATTTTTGTGAAAACGCAACAAAAAACCCGAATAAATTGGCCTATGAGAAACTCTATAAAATACAGATTTGGTTTATGGTGCCATATTTCCTTCCGCAAATAAAATTTGAATAGGTTTTTTCAAGTGTGAATGCTAAGCATAATGCACAATATATATTTTCAAAATGTTTTCACTCACACAAATTTCAACAATCGAATGAACTTAGCTGAACTTATAAACTGCAGTCATGCATAATCAATCATATATATAAATGTGTAATGCATGCCAGAAATGATGTTATAGAAGATCGATCGTTCCATATTCGATACTAGTAATCATCACCACGCGAGACGACCTCCTTGCAGGTGGGTCGCAATATAATGGTATGCTCATACTGGGCCGTATAGCAGCCCTTGATGTCGCACAGCGGCGGATAGGCCTCGACAATGCCCTTGTCGCACAGATCCTTCAGCGCCATCTGGTATTTGGTGGCGCCAGCACGATCCAGCCACCGCTTACAGAACGCCAGCGTGCCAAAATGCTTGTTAATGGTGCCCAAGAGCTGCTTGGACGACTGCAGACGCAGCGGCACAAATGGTAAATCAAAGTTCTTCATATAATGCGAACAGTCCATGTCATCGTGCACCAGTCCGCGACCCGTCGACCCGAAAGTCTCAATCGCATAGAACTCATCCTCCTCCATGCGAGTCGATTCGCCGCCCTTAACAATTGGCACCGTTTTTCCAGCATGAATGCCTGCAAGAGATCCAAACAGATCACTTAAGAAAAGAACATGAGACGACGAGGATCGTAATTTTATTCTTGACCAGCATCTGCTTCAGGCTAGTCCACAGTTGCGATCAAAATAATAGTAGTGCTACTTCAAATGCACATTTTAAATATTATTAAAACCCCTTCGATTCCTTGGATCATTTTACTCATCTATATATCTACCTATTCATTTTGCTGATCTTCTGTTTTGGGCATTTTTAATACTGGCGAAAATAGTTGAAATATTTCCAATTGTTACTTTTTTGATTACTTAAAAGCTTTCCATAAATATATATCTAATTTTATGGCGATAAAAAGCGGCATGGCAAACAATGCAATGCTAAAAATCGAGTCCTTTTGACTCGGACATTCCAGCTGGACAAGGACTTCAAGTACAACAAATCATTCAAGACTAATGCAGTCAAAATGATGCAATTGTCTTCAGCTCTCAACTCGATTGAGTATTTATATATACATATATACATTTATATTTATATATAACTGCTTCTAACATTAACTCAGCGCATAAGTTTGAGATATGGGAGACTGTGAAAGGCTTTTGGCCATAGAATTCTCTACGGAAAGGCGACAATTTGGCGATTATTTCAAAAGAGGGTTATTCAATCAAATACTGAACGTAGTAAAATATATCCTCTTAAAAATAATGGTAATACTATAATATAAGTAAGAAAGCTTTACTATTATTTTGACTGAATCCTCTTTGTGATCAATTTAAAGACTAATTTCTTTTGTTAATAATTTTCTAGCTATGCCATTTTTCAATGTTTACCTTTCTTTAGTATTTGATTGCTTGTGTTCAAATAAATTTTTCATAATTTTTAAACATTTTTTTTTGCTATTTTTTTTTTACTACTTCTATTAAATATGACTAATTATTATTACATTATTCGGTTATCAATAAGATTGCAGCAGATTGGAACCGACTTCTACTAGGGAGTGAGAAAGGGCATTTAAACGTCGGCAAGCTGACGAAGTTAATGGGTAAATCGGTAAATGATTTGAAATTTGCTTACGGTACGGGCTAATGGAGTGTCCGTTCAGATTGCGTATAGCCTTGATCGGATACGTCTTGCCATCGAGTTCGATTTCGTAGGATTCCATCACCTCCTGAATGGCGGAGCCGACATCGCATAGACGCACATCGATGCCGGCCTCCTTGATGCCGGTGTTGGTCGCCTCCTTGACCGCTTGCAGCAGCTTATCGTACTTATTGTTGAATGTCAGCGTGAAGGCGCAATCGATGATCCGTCCCTTGATGTGGGTGCCAAAATCAATTTTGCACACATCATCGTACTGGAGCACCGTGGTATCGCCCGCATTGGGCGTGTAATGAGCAGCGCAATGGTTCAGCGAGCAGCCGGTGGGGAAGGCCAACCCGGCATCGAGTCCGTTCTCGCCGATGAGACGGCGAGCGGTGTTCTCCAGTTCCTCGCATATCTGTATCATGGTCATGCCGGGCTTAATGTACTTCTGCATATACTGACGTGTCTGGCGATGCGCCTCGGCAGCCTGGCGCAGCTCCATGTAGATGTCGTTGTTCATGCGATCGAGGGCGCGCTTCTCCTCGGACGCAAATCGATCCTTGGCAGTGCGATCATCCGGCAAATCCTTGGGCGTCGGATACTCCATTATCTGTCCCTCCGGATAGTTGCCATTGCTGAACAGATCCGAAATGGGTATGGTGGGTGGATCTGTTTGACCGTTGCCGCCCTTTTTACCCTTGCTGTTGTTGTTCTTCTTCGGCTTGGCCGGCTGTGTTGGCGCCTTTTTCTCCTCGGCATCGCCATTTGTCGCATCCGGTTCGCCACCCTCGGCGAGAACTTTAGCTGCCGCCTCTATTAACCATTGGAATTGCGCATGTGAAATATATGCATGTATGTATGTACATATGTATACACATATATATAAATATATATGTGTATGTGTGTGAGATGCATGCAAAATGGACTCGGGTCACTTACCTTGTCGCAGCTTTTTATTGTTCGGCTTTGGCTTCTTTTGTTTCTTTGCATCGTCGCCGGCTGAAGTTGGGGGTGTGTCTGCCACTTCGGCTGTGGCTGACTCAACGTTCAATGCTTCCATTGCAGACATATTTGTTCTACTTGCAAAAATTATTCAATTAATTTGCGGCTACCGAAAGCAATAATGACGATGAAAGGCGAACACGAGGTTGGTGATGTTAATCAGACCCAAGAATACGATACATTGCACTTAACTATCGATAAATTATATCGTGCTAGTGAGTGAACTTTAATTCAGTGAACTATAATTCATCAACTGGCCAACTTAGTTCGAGTTTTTTTTGGCATTACTGTCTTATATATAATGTTATTTAACTAATTCTTTGAAATTAAATGAATTTTGTAAAAAATGTTCGCAATTAGATGTCATATCGATATATAGTTCACAATGGCAACAGTGTTGAGAAATTAACGACAGCTTGTTTTGAGCTGTTTACCTGCAACAAAATGGATGAAATTCTGTTTCCCACGCAAAACTCTTTAAGCGACAACGATGATGGCGATTTAAAGTTCTTTAATACATCCGCGAAAAGCCGCAAAGACAGTGAAACCTCCGACACGGCGGACAACAATGGCAACGAGACAGATGCCGACGGCAAGGAGAGCAAAACCGATGCCGACGCCGATGGCGACTCCGGCGAACCATCGCAGAAGAAACTAAAGACCAAAAAGGAACTCGAGGAGGAGGAACGCGAACGCATGCAGTAAATACACACACACACACACATATATATATATATGTATATATATACATATAACAATTGGATTTTGTTTTTGTTTCTTAGAGTGCTGGTGTCCAATTTTACAGAGGAGCAACTGGATCGCTATGAAATGTATCGCCGATCGGCGTTTCCCAAGGCGGCCGTCAAGCGACTGATGCAAACCATAACCGGGTGTTCCGTCTCACAGAATGTGGTCATCGCCATGTCCGGCATAGCCAAAGTGTTTGTTGGAGAGGTTGTTGAGGAGGGTAACTAGATAAAAGCTTCAAATGTTATCAATTACATTAGATTGTTATGTTAAATGTGCACTTTGTGTTGCAGCCCTGGACGTGATGGAGGCACAGGGTGAATCGGGCGCACTGCTGCCCAAGTTTATCAGGGAAGCAGTGCGTCGACTGCGCAGCAAAGGCCGCATGCCAATCGGACGCTTCCAGCAGCCCTATTTTCGACTCAATTAAGCCACAGATTAGTTAGCTAGTTATTAAACAATTATGGAATATACAAAAGCGTCTTTATTATTATTATCATTATTAGTATGCTTAATCAATAGCAGCCTAAGGAAACTAAATCGAATTCTATTTGCGGGCTTCGGCCTGCATGGTCTGCAGCACGATGTGCGGCACCAGATGCGACGAGGCATAGTTGAGGGGCACGGTGGCTAGCGGTGCACTGCCATCGGATGGAAAGTTGAGTTCCTGCGCCATCGGCATATCCGGATCGATCACATCCTGGGCGATCAGCGTTTTCGTCTCCCTCATATTCCATGCCCGCTTCCGGCTTGGCGCCCATCAACAGCTTGCCCTGCTGCACGCCCATATATTGGGTGGCCTTCGCATTCAGCGGCAGCTGGCCGCACGTGTCCGCGTGCACCTTGCGATGCGCCTGCAGATTGGAGATGCATGTGAATCGCTTGCCACAGTTGTTGCACAGGAAGCGCTTGATGCCCGTGTGGACGGTCATGTGCGTAAGCAGACTCTCGCGATACGGATACTCCTTGGGACACAGCTGCAGGAGGAGTAGGAGAAATAGAGAGTTAAAGAGTTGGATACATGTGATAAGGAGGCAACACTCACATGGCACTTGTACGGCTTGTAGTCGGTGTGGCGCGTCTTCAGATGCGACTTGTACTGGGCCTTCACCTTGAACGTTTTGCCGCACTTGTCGCACTGATAGGGCGTCTCTGACTGGTGCAGCAGCATGTGCGTCTTGAGGATGCCCGCCGTCGACAGTCGCTTGTTGCACACCTTGCACTCGTACAGCGGCATCCGGCCGCACTCGGAGCGCACATGATCCGAGAGCGAAGTGCGTCCGGTGAACTTTTTGCCACATTTATCGCAGATGAGATTACGGGGCAGATTGCGGGGCTCCTTGCGCGCATGATAGTTCTTCTCGTGATTCTTGAGACTGTCGTGGCCAGTCATATACTTGTCGCACTTCTCGCAGTACAGCAGCTCTTTGTGCAGCTCGTGCGCATGCTGGGTGGCCAGCTCCTTGCTGGCAAAGAACAGATTGCAGTAGCACGGGCACTTGAACGTCAGACTGCCGTCCTGGCCGTGCACCTTCATGTGCGTCTCCAGTCGCTTCTCGACCAAATAGATTTTGCTGCATATCTTGCACTTGAACACCTCGTCGTCCAGCTTGGCATGCGCATCCACATCCTTGAACAGCTCTTTGATGGCCAGCTCGCTGAGCTTGTGATCGTCTCGCAGATGCTTCTCGTACGGTTTGCGGATGTGATAGATTTTGACGCAGTGCGGACACTTCCACGACTTTTCCATTTTACTCAGCATTTTGAGGCGCTCCTTGAGCTCCTTTTTGGTTATCTTTGCCACACGTCGAGGTCCCGCTCCCGCTGTCGTTGTTCCCGCATTCGGCATCTCGCCACGTTTGCGATATTTGCGCTTTACGCTTGATTTTGTCAGGGGGCGTTGTCGTGGCGCCCTAGCAATGAAATCCTCATCGTCGTCATCATTATCATTGTCATCGTCGTCGTCGTCCGTTTCGCGTAGCGCCAGCACATCCTCCTCCATGTGCTCGGTGCCGTTGTGCTTGAGCATTGGCACTGCCGCAATCTCATCGAGAATACCGCTGCCGGTGGCATGCTCCACCTTCAGATTCTCGAACGGCTTGAGGCCCTCGTCCTGGTTGAGCAGCACATCGAGCAGCTTGTCCTTCTCGCTGCTGTAGATGTCCAGACCGCTGCCCTCTTCCTTGACAAACAGACTCGCGTCCTGGTACTCAAAGTCCGGATCGATCGCCTCCTGTTTAACGGTCGCAGGCGTTGGCAGCTTGAAACGCGCTGCATCCGGCTCATCATCGCTGTTGTTCGGCTCAAAGTCTGGGTACTCCTCGGCCGAATCGCTCAGCTCCTGGCTGTTGATTTCCTGCTTTAGCACCGGTGCCGCAGTCACTTTCAGTCTGCTCGCCAGCGGCACATCATCATCGTCGCTATCCTCGGCGATGACTTGGGCTTTCCTTGGCCTGCCCCGTTTCTTCTTCACCATATCCTTTGGCGGCTCTGTCGGCGCGCTTACTGCAATAACAATTATTGATATTAAAATAGAGATAAATTAAATGTAAACAATTAACATGATCCTGTAATGTTAGCAATTAACACAAAGGGAGGAAGACGTACAGCGTTTGCGATATTTGTGTGCCTCCGGGCGACCACAGGTGTCTGGACGTCTGCGCTGATGCTTGGTCAGGCTGGAGATGCAGGAGAACCGCATGGCGCAGCATTTGCATTCAACTGGCAGCGAGCTGGCGTGCTCGGAACGATGTTTCAGGCTGCTCTCGCGATCCGCAAAACACTTGCCGCAAATCTGTAAAATATAACAGAAATATACAAAATGTTAACTAGCCAAGAAGAGCTGAAAGGGAATTGAACGCCAAGACGCACCTCACACTTGAAAGGCTTGTCGCTGACAGGCGCTGGCGGCTGGAGATCAACATCGAATTTACTATCCTGATGCTGTTCCTCGATGTGGGCATCGTGCTCCTCGAGGCTGCTGAATATGACATCGCCACCGACGCACAAACGACAAACAAAAGCGCTGTGCGTCTCCTTGATGTGCTGCTTCAGTTCCTCCTCGTGGCAGTAGTGGGCATCACAGTAGCGGCACTGGAAGCCGCCCGGCGGCTCATGTTTCTTTACATGCTTCACGTAGCCGGCCAGCGAGACGAGCGCCTTGTTGCAGACGGGACAGTGAAGCTTCGGCACGCCATCCGTTGTTATTTCCACCAGCATTTTTTGCGTTGCTGCAAAGTAAAGTTTAAATTTTAAAATTTTTAGATGAATTTGTGGCTTGCTTGCATTTTCGATGCAGCATTCGTAGCGATGCAGCCCTGGTTTACTTAATTGTGAATGCAAACAGGAAGGAGAAGGGGGGCACAGCTCGGCGGCTTAGACATAAATATAAAATAGTTTTGCACCATTACTTACCCATTTTATATGTGGAAAATTTGTGTGCGTTCGCTACATATGCATAAGTCTTGTGCGCCAATTAATAATAATGTAATTAATCTGAACGATTTGTTTTTGAGGAATTAACGCGCACCGATTTGTTGTTGTGCAGCAGCACTGTGAAAAAATTGAACTACTTGGATTTACACTCAGAGAATACACATTAGTGGTGGGCGATTTGCACATACCGATTACTCGTCACTGCTAGGCAGCAAGTCACAGTTTCGATATATCTGAAAAATTTCACAAAACATACTTTAATATGTATTTGCAAATAACAAATAAATATTGAAATAAAAAAAAAAAACAGTTTTTTATTCATATCATATTTTCTGCTACCAAAGTGGGGAACAGTGTTATTATTAGGCTAACTCTCCGTTAACGAAGGGACTATTGTTAGCTCCTGTTAACTGCATTGGCTGTTAAGCGGTTCAGATTTCTGTTAACTAAAGGAGTTTCTGTGAACCAACTATCGATAGTCAACTATCGTTTTGATTCTGTTAATTAAAACATTTGATGTGTTGTAGTTTTTAAAAAAATTTATTTACTTAGTAGTTTTTAAAATTATATTATTGCTATAGAAGCATTTCACAAACCTTTTGCAGCTTACCAAATATATCACGCAAACGCTTATTATTTACACGTATTAACATTAAGAGTACCTCTCTTGGATTTGGCTAAGTTCTGTTGCATTTCTGGGATTGTCTATGCTGCCACATTAAAACTAATTAGAAAGTAAAGCCCATGTTGTGTTCTATGTCATAACTGTGCATTTTATCAATTATTCTGTTATTTATCACTTCTTTCACATTGACAGACCACAAGAAGTCATAATGGTTCCAGTCCTTGTACGGTATGCGATAGAGATCGGCGCATGGCAGCAACGTGGCCAAATACTCCACATCCTCCACAGCCGACATATAATCGTTGTCACTGTAGTACATATTCACACAGCTCATTATATTGCGCACATTGTACGACGGCGGCGTCGCCTGTTGATATATTATCTCATTCTGCTCCTTGCCATGGTCGTACTGTCGAAAGTCGCCCGAGTTGTATAGCTGCATATAGTGAATGATTTGTGTGGTTGAAGCACCCGCCGGATGTGTCTCGCAAACGTCCGTTAGCAGAGTCTGAAAAGAGTTCGAAATTTTCAAAGTTTCAGTTACTTTTTAAATAGCAGATCTCTCTCACGACAAGCGTAATATATATATTAACATTAAATATAAAAATATGTTGCACAATGTGAATTTGTTTGATAACTATAGACAAATTTCATTCAGTAATTTCTTAATTCAAATGTTATTTATTTTAATATTTAATATTAGATATTATATGTATATTAGTAATATTGTATTTATTTTAATATTTATTATATATTTTATATTTATTAGTAATATTTATTTAATTTATTAATTTTTGTTTTTTTTTGTATCGCCTGATTTTAGTCGACATTAAATAAATATATAAATAAATAAATTAATTAAATATGTCCGCTTTGTCTTTTACATAACTAGCACATTTCTTACACTATCTACATCTACATCTACATGAATTACTTACATGATTGAGATGCCTGGTGCCCCAGCCTCCAATAAAATCGAGCAATCCGGAGCAGAGAAACTTGAGCATGGAGCCCTCGGAGCAGACATGCTCGCACATAAACTTCTGTATGCTGGTAATGGGCAGCATCTCCATGTTGCCAATCACCCAGCTGAGGAACGAGGGTGAGCCGAGCAGCACGCTGCCCAGCTTGGAGAGAATGAAGCCGTGACTGCGCATATAGGCAATGGGTGCCAGCAGATGCACCGAACGCACCTTCTCATTGTACCAGGGCAGCGAGGACATCAGCACAAAGTAGGTGGTGGTGCCCTGCGAGTGGGCCACAAAGTGCAGCGAACTGGAGTTGCTCTCGGCCAGGGCATAGTCCAGCATCGCAGCCAAGTCGTAGACGCCAATCTCGTGCCAGCTAAACTTCCAGAAGTCCGACTGATCCGGATGGATGTGCTTGTGCTGGCGGGAGTATGTATTACCCCTGGCATTGCCCAGCCACACATCGTAGCCGGCATCGGCAAACATGTACGCCAGCGATGTATCCGGCCCATTGATGATCCAATCATCCGAGGAGCACACGATGCCATGCTGCAGAAATACGACGGGCTTCTTCTGCATGGTCTCATTCAGATGCTGTCGCTTCGGGGAGGCGGGAATGCGATAGATGGTGAGTATATAGTCATCCGATGTGTGCACCGTGTGCTCCTCCACAGGGTATCGGTGGTTTGTAATGAGACTGGCCTGCAGATAAAAACATTTTTCATTAGTGGATCACATCTCAAATTTCAGCATGATTTAAAAATTCTTTTTCTTTTTCTATATTTAAGCAAGAAGATTTGATCTATTTTGCATTTACAAACGAATGCCAAAACTGCTATAACAATAATATAATTTCTTGATGAATTCCATAATTAATAATTTTTCATATTCATAATATTAATTTAAGTATTGCATTTTGTTTTTAATTCAATTGAATTTATTTATTACTTATTGTAAATTCCTGTGTCGGCTGACATTAGTTGATAGATAAATAAATAAATATAAATAATTATTAAGTTCATTCATGTGTCCAAGTTCATTCATGTGTCATTGTTTAAAAACTTACAATTTATAAAAAGTTACCGCAAGCTTTTAGTTGTCTTTGCCGCGAAAAAAAAATTGATTGAATAACAGACCATTTTTTTTTATTATTTTATAACAATGTCTATACGTAGTATAGAAGTATTATAGTATTTAATGTCAAAGTCCAAGTGGGTTCACTTTTTTCTATTTTTTAACTGCGCAAAGATATTCCCAGGTGTGCATTCTCTTGAAATGGTCTTAAGTCTTTTTAGCAAAATCCAAATAAAAAAGCAAACACGTAAAAAGGCTTTGTTATTGTTTGCGAACGCTTTCTCTCCCCCTCTCACGCTCTTTTGTGCTCTGTGCTCAGAGAATGTCATGACAAAGGCGTGCAGCTGAAAGCTTAACGAATCGTTTCGTTAAGAACCGAACGCATCACCCACCAGCAGCGAATACAAAGTCCAAGCACACACATCGCGTCATCGGCCAAACTTTACCAGCAAAACTAGCAGCGACGCGACGCGTGCCATTCATTAGAGGTGGAGGCGTGGCAAAAGTTCTACACACGCACGCAAAGCTTTTCCAGCTGAGCTGGTATCGTGGGCGGCGACGGAGAGAGAGAGACCGAGGGAGAGAGAGTGAGGTTGCCTCTCGTACTTGTCGTAGTTACAGTTATTGTTATTTTCATTGTATTGTGTGACTCGTACTTCAACTCTCTTATCAGAGAGCACTACTATTGAGTACGATCAGCTGATATGCATATACTGTTGTTGTTATTATTGTTGATCGTGTGATCGCAGCTGATACAAATGTGTATATACATATATATATAAAGCATACGTAGCCCCCACAAATAAGCACACATACACACACATACATACAGAATTGGATTTAGCCACTGAAAAAATACATGTGCAGATTTAATAATCGCCTTCCACTGAAATAGATTTCTGTTTTGCTTATCAAGAATTGTGTGTGCGGAAGCAGTTAGTAGCGGCAATAATATAACTGAACAATGCTAAACAATAACATATTATACAGTAGATTCTTTTATAGTTATTATTTGCTATGCAAGAAATTAAAAAATGCATAATTTTATCTAAGCGACTTTTATGAATACATTCTTATTTTTGGAAAGAAACGTTCAAGGGCAGAAAATAAATCCAAATAATCTGTTCTGTTCTAAAAAATGAGAATATTATTATCAAGTCCTTGAATGCGATGCTCATTTGTCATTTGTTAACCATGCTTATATCGGGAAATTATGCTATTCGAGTAATCACTGTACCTTTAAGTTGGGCTATTATTATTTGTTATTGTTCTTATTTGACGCGCGTGTTTTTCTAGAGCTTTCACCATGTGAATTGGCACAACCTTGAAAACATTATCAGCCACACATAATTTTTGAGAGGGTTGAACATGCGTATATGCTATAACTGATATTGGGGCATAAATCATATACTTATGGGCTGATATCAACTGAGCAAAGTCGCAAGTGTTCCCAGTTCTCCCATCCATCATTGAATATACTTTTGCTTACCTAACCACAATAATTGCTCATCATTTAATGATTGCAGTTTATTATCTATTATCACTGAAGCGTTAAACATATTTAACGATAACAATATTTAGTCATAATCAGCTTCTTTAATGCAATTTAATATTTCTACCGATTTAATCGATTTTCTCTTTGTTATTTGCCAAGTGCAGCTATAAAAAAAGTTTTACGATCTTTATATTTAACTTTTGGGGCACTTCCACTTTTTATTGTCATACATTCGATACAAAGTTCACAATTCTTGTGAGTAAGTAGCTAATATCTTATCGTGACAGTTATATATATATATATATATTTTTTTTTTATTAATTCCCAACTGTCTGACACATGTTAAGCTTGCTTAGAGAATCGAATGTTGCTGATGTTTGAATAGAATAAGTCAATATTACACAAGTTAAGGAAATGTTTAAATGAGCAACAAGGGAATAAGTTAATTATTTAAGCTGCTAGCAAACATTTGTTAATTAATGTGAAAGATATTTTTTTAACTCATTTTCTTTATATTTTTTCCTTGTTATATGATTCGCATCTTACTCAAGCATAGACTAAAAATATAAATTAATTTTTATAAAAAAAGACAACGGCAACATGTATGAAATAAATACTTTTAAATTAAGATAGATATTACCCCACTGGCCATTTATGTTGGCAATCTGTTGTTGTTGGCTAACTGTTAACTGGTAAATGGTAACTGGTAACAGGCAACTGGTAACTGACTTACCGTCACTTTGTGGCCATCCACGGGTTCGATGTGTCCGCTTAGTAATTGCAACAGCAGCAGCGCCAATAAAAACATTTGCCACATTTTGTTGCTGTTGTTTGTTGCTCGCATTGTTGCCACGGTTTTTGGCTGTTGCATTTTTATGCAAGTATTTTGTAATGGCCAGGCTTGGTATTTTCTACCAGCGTCCCGCATCCACAGACGGCTGACCCACTTGCAGCCAAACGTTGAAAGTGTTGCAAGCCCTGCGTGCGGCCAGTGCCACGCGACCAGCCTAAAAAAAAAAACCAAAAAACATTAACCACACACATAATTTATAGCTGTATGCGAGAAATAGTTATTAAAAATTATAACTAGTTTTGTTTTTAAGTGCTTTTTTATTTAGTATTTGTTTTTGTTTTGTTTGTTTGTTGCGACGATTTCACTTACACTTTTCACAGTGGTTTCAATTACTTTGCGCACTGATAACTTTTGTCTTGTAACAGTTGTTGTTGCGTATATATATATATATATATGTATAAATATGTATAAATATGTATGTAGTGCTTATATTGTGGATTTTAATCAGCAATACGTTGTTGCACTTCCAGCGATCTTTATTCCTTATTGATTTGCTTTGTTATTAATGTGGTGCCATTACAATAATTGAGCCTATTTATATATGCCTTGGCTTGCTTTCTGTTTGAGGGCCTACTTTATTGTAATTCTAATTATTTCATTACTCAAGGGCATGCCTTATCCTTGTGTGTTTATGTGTGTGTGAGTGTGTGGCGATTAACTTCAGGAAATTTGCACTCAACCAAAAATATTAAGCCAGGCAACTGATTAGAATTTAAGCGACGTCAATGCACAGCCTGAACATATATTAAGTATATATAATATCATAGTTATAATGTTTTATGAATACTCAAATGACCTCAAAGTTCATTTGGTTAAAAATTAGAAAAAGAACATAAATAATTAATTTCCGTATTTTATGTAATCTACTGATTGTGGGTGATGTCTTTCTACACGTTAAACTAGGTTAGTAGGCGAGCCTAGCAAAAACAAACTAATTAAAAATATTTATTATCAGTCACCTGATATATAGTATATATAATTTAGTCTTTGTCGTCACATTCTGCTTGCTAGACAAATCTCTTTATTTAAGTTGAATGAGCTTTGTAGTGAATTAAAAGATTATGAATTTCATCAAATTGCGTTTAGAAAACCAAGTTTATTGATCTTTGAGATGTGTGATATTAAGTATGCGACATGTGTACAATTAAACTCTGACCTCTGACTTTATAAAGTTTATTAATGGGAAAATGGCGTAAATTTGTGTATTCATTTAGATGAGTCAAAATTGTGAGCATCTACTTAATAAAGCGATTGAAATTTAAGTAATTTCTGCTTACATTTTTGAAGACTGTAAGTTGAAATTGTTTATTATATATGTATATAAACATTTTAATTTGTGAATTTCTTGCTAAAAATCGGACATAAAGAAATCAAATATTTGAGGCTGATCTCTTACATTATAATAAATATCTTAATATGATCGATACTTGAAGATCAACGATTGCGCCACAAAAGAAAGTGCATTTTTATGCACAAGAATTTCTTGCCAAAAATCAGACATTTGTCAAGCATAAGTCAAATATTTCAGGCTGATTTATTTGACAGTTAAAAAGTGATTTAGCATTTAGCCAACAACTGTGCGAAGATTTCACTTTGACGCGATCGTGATGAAGTAATTCGGACTTGAACCATCTGCATATATGGAAAGTTCAATTGTTGTTGTTGGAGATGTTTGCTTTTGAGTCATCGATTACAAGTTGTTCAATTGACGCGATTTCATGTTCAATGATTCAATTAGCTAATTGCTGATCCTGTGATGATCTTTCCCACGCATGCTGTAATTTTGCCAGTGAGGTAAGCCTTTGCCAATAAGCGATCGACAACAACAACAACAACAACAAAAACAAAAAATCAATCAATCGAATATGTATGTGTATGTGTGTGTGTGCGGTTGTATGCGGGCTTTGTACAAGTTGTACTGGTTCCCACAACAATTTCCATGTGGCACTTGATGCTTTTGCTGACAGCAGAGGCGTTTGAAAGAAATTCGGACACTCACTTTGAAAATGGAAATCAATACAGTTTTTCACAACGTCAATAAGTTGTTTATGTATTTTTGAATTTAAAATTTGAATTTATTTATAGATCGTTGCTGCTTGCCGTGCGTTGTCAGCGCGTTAAATTCCAAACTAAAACTAGCTTAGACGAGCGTCAGTTGCTCTGCCCACAGCGCGAAAGCTCGCCAGTTGCAAAAAAGCTTTCTTGGAAATGCCGGCGATCGTCTGCGCAAAAAGCTTTGGCGCATGACGGAATCTGTGGTCGAACAGCTGTTGCTGCCTGTCGCATCTCTCTCGGCGTCTGCTTGTGTTCTAGAACTTTGTTTGTAAACAATTACTTAATGCCGCATTTTTCCACGCGGCAATGACCCAACACAGCGTGAGCTTTTTTATTTTATTTTTTGCTTTCTGCTTTTGCGCTGCGAATCTTTGCACAAAACGTAGGCAGTGCTAACGTGTCAAGTTCAAGCGAACCGGTTTTCCCTGTCTTCATTATGCTTCTTCGGGTTTCATTTGGCGCCTACTCGATTCGATCAAAATATCTTTGCACTGCGTTCGAAAGCTCAAACCGTGAAATGAGTTTGTAATAACAGCGTTTTGCGAATCTCAAGGTCAATTTGCGTAATTCATAAGATTTGTTTTTGGGCATACAATTATCAGCAAATGTCGTTAAAATATTAACCAGCATGCTTTGCGACTTAAATGTTATCAACAATAAGCTGCGCGTGCACTGAACTGTAGACTCTCAGATGGTTAGCATTAGTATTCAGATTTACATAATATGAACAATACATACTCAACAGTTCATATGTCATTAAACACTTTAAGCACGTTTAAACACTTTTATGTGACAGAAGTACAGCGACAGAAAAAGATACATTAATATCATAATTTTAACTTCCAAATCGAGTTCTGGGCTATAGTCTTAATTGAATTAATTAAAATTAAATTAAAGTTAAATTAATTAATTGCTTGTATTTTAAGAGTGCAATAGAAAATCCATAAAAACAAACTAAATGTTTATCCAAATTAATTACTCCATTTTGAAAGATATTTTTCGTTTTTATTTTTTTTAATTTTATCTCGATGTGTTTAGGAGACTTCTTATATATATATCGGCAGAGTTGTTATCAGATAACTCTCTGTATATCTTACCACTATAAATTAGCCTTCTTAGTTAACTCCCTTAGACATGCACATTGCGCAACTTTTGTGTCAAATTTTGTAAATCGCTTTACTGCATTCAACCTTAAAATTGAAATAAACGAGAATAATAACAAAAAGTGAGAAGGTTAGGCAAGTCGCTAAGCACATCTAGGCGTTGGTATACCCTGTAAATTGTGCACTTTTAGACTAGTTTTCTTGGGCTTGTTCAGAAGAGAGAGGAAGAGAGAGAGAAAGATAGATAGATAGAGAGAGAGAGAGAGAGAGATTTAAATCAGCTTTCTGCGACTTGTTCAGTTGATTTAGATTGGGTGAGAGAAAGGGAGAGACAGAAAGAAAGAGAGAGAGAGAGAAAAAAATAGAGACTGAGAGACGGAGTAACAGAATATGAGAGAGAGTGAGAAAGACGGAGTAACAGAATATGAGAGAGAGTGAGAAAGAGAGATACAAAATGAAAGAGTAAGAGAAATATAGAGAGAGAAAGAGAGAGAGAGAGAGACACAAAAAAAGTCGGACAGGTCTGTATAATTTCTAATTTACAATATATTTGGTGATATATTTATGCAAATAGTTTACAAATTACTTATTACTTTTCTAGGATATTTAAAAGAGTTATTTAGATATTTTCTGGGAATTCAACTTTTTTAATTATTTTTTATATATACAAAATAAACTTAAGTTTTTGCTGTGTGCTGCTACAAATAGCATAGATATTGTAAGATATTGTATACCCGCAGTGTGTAGCTATTTACAGGGTATTTGAAAATGAGCCTGCAATGCGCAGCACTTTGTGTTAGTCACGCAATAATAAAAAAATTCGTTGCCCGTTGCGTTGCTGCACTTCTATTTACTATGAATATTTGCATTAATTTTAGTTGCAACACGTGGCACGATTGCAACAGCAACAGCAACAGTTGCTGAATTTGGGGCATTAAATTGCGTTTATGAATAAATGCAGAGTGCTGAAATTGTGATCCTGGCGCCGCTAAGCTGGCTGCAAGGACAGCATTTTGTGGGGCTTTTGTGCTTAAAATAGACGCGCTGATAGACAATTAAAAATGTTGCACACAAAAGCTATCAATAGTTTTTGACTTGACGGGGCACGCAGGGGCAGCCTGGGGCACTGAATGACAAAAAAAAAGAAATCGCCTTAAAAGCAAAGGCAAGCCGCCAACGCCCCCGTCCCCGCCCCCCACTCCCCCTGCAAGTCAAAGCACTTTGTGCAAATTGTCAACGCTGTGCGGCTGTCCTTCTACGCAACTGCAACTGCAACGGCAGCAGCAACATCAGCAACAACCTCGGCAACAACAATGTGGCAACAAAGGCTTCAGGTTATTGCATGCATTTTAATTAGTAGACAAGCCAAGTGGGTTGCCGCTGTGGCAACTACACACAAACATATGCATACAACACATCTAAAGAACAAGATGCAGCCACAAATGCACAGGTTGCCACAACAGTTTAGAGTAATCCAAACTGGACAAATCTAAATTAAATACTCACGACCCATTTTCAAGCTGATGATATCGATCAATATGGCATCGATATACATATATTATTATATTACTATTGGCCTGCTACAAATCCTGTTTAATATATATGTTTAACTTCAAATAATATGCTCAATTTTGTAGGCTAGTTTGAGTTGAGTTCGACATGAAAAATTGGTGAAAAGCGCCAAATCATTTGGATAGATGAAAAACGATGCGTGTGAAACTAGAAAACAAGACAATGACACATGAACCGAAGCGAGCCCCCCTTGAAAACGTGTCCAATTCGAAAGGCAAACAGGCAAAATGGCCAAATTGGCACCCGAGTGTGGAAAGGGTGTGCGGAAACGAGGAGTGAGAGTGAGAGAGACACAGAGAGAGAGAGAGAGAGAGAGAGAGAGAGAGAGAGAGAGAGAGAGAGAGAGAGGTAGCGTGCTTTAGTCCTTTTCCTTTTCCTCTGTAATCATCATTCTGCCCTCGCGGTTAGCAGTTCCTGCTTGCCCACAGGCGCCGCTGTTGCCTAGTAGGCGCTCATTCGACCCATTGCCGCCACGTTCTGTGCTAGTTTCTTGTATTTATTTTTAAATTGTTTCGCACACACATAAACAAACCCACACTTATACACAATCACGCACACACACACACGCACACATACGCACACATGGCAGCAGGAGCAGCTTACATCCTACACACATAGGAGGCCAACGCGGCGTATGCGCCATGTGACTTGAGCTTGTGCGTGTGTGTGTGTGTATGTGTGTGTGTGAGTGTGTGAGAGTGTGCATGTGTGTGCTTTAGAGATGAACGTTACTTATTAGTCACGGTCACAACTGCTCCGGTCTTAAGTTCAATTTATTTATATAAAGAAATCGTTTTAAGGAATACAAACTTAAAATTCATATAAAATGATAAATGAATAATTATATTATTTTATGTTCAGTCTTTCTTCTGACGCTCTTTTTCGAAATGCTTAGTTAAAGTGACTACTTATAAAGTCAATTCATTTTCGAGCATCCCTTCGGTATAATTCCTCCTTTTGATCGGAAATTGTGGCTTTCTCAGCCTTTCAATCACCTTCAAGCACCGTCCCAAAAAACTAAGGTCGTGTTTAGATTTTTTTTTAAATATATAATAGTATAAGTGGGATAGGACTCGTCAACATTGCGGCGTCTTTATTACCGTTAAATCCACACTGCAGTCGAAAATAATTAATTTAATTTCATTCGACCATTTGGCTATTTATCACTTAAATTAAGTAATCATTATTCGCATCTTAAGGCACTCACTTCGAGATATTAAATGATATTTGATTTATTTTCTTAATATAAATATATTGGTTGCTGTTTATTAAATTACATTTAACTAAATATAATAAAATTTAA
Organism: Drosophila melanocephala; assembly: GCA_037043625.1. Taxonomy (NCBI): domain Eukaryota; kingdom Metazoa; phylum Arthropoda; class Insecta; order Diptera; family Drosophilidae; genus Drosophila; species Drosophila melanocephala. The sequence continues at coordinate 2,057,964 of JBAMBD010000013.1, read as the reverse complement.
ATTCATAATTTCTACTTACATTGCTGATTGTCCGCCATTTTCAAATTGTATTCGAATTATTTTCTTACGCATATTATTATTATTATTATTATTATACTATGGTCTGTGTCTGTGCCCGCTTCAGAGAAAGTATTTATATGGTCCTTCAAATTTTAAAGGCAAACTTGGACCAAAAATCTGCTTCAAAGATAGGTAATTCTTGGCCACACCCATCATGTTCTGTGGCGCTTGTCATATTACTCAAAGTCTATTCCTTATTTCTATGCATATTACTTGCCTAGATCGTTTTCCAGTAGAGTTCTCTAAATGACACCCGACTTGCCTGGGAGTCTGGTGGCGCTGTTCCGCTTAATTGCCGCTTATATCTTGCTTACCCATGCAACAAAATGTTTCGAGTTTTATTATTTCACTTGTCCGCTGCTCCATTCCGTGCTGCTAGCAGTTTACTTCATTCTTTTTGCGAACTTTAAATTTCGTGACTGCGACCATTTCGCTCGACAGGCAGTCGCAGTCGCAGTCGCAGAGGATATTGCTCAGCACTAGGGTGTGTGTGTGTGTGGGTGTGAGTGTATTGGTGCGGTATATAACAGCAATAACAACAACAACAATAACAAAATCTGTGTAACGTGCATCTGTCAAGCAGCCCAACGACCTCCGCCCGCCGCGCTTGTCCCTGTGTGTCAGCCTCAGTGTGCGTGTGCGTGTGTGTGTATGTCTGTATATGTGTGTGTGTATATGTAAATGTCCTTGAGTGCCTGACGGATGACATTCATAAACGTCACTTCAATTACCTCCACGCGCCAACGCCACCAATGCTGCCACCAACGACGCCGCCGCCGCCAACGATGTCGCCACAAAAAAAAAAAATAAAATAAATTCTGAAAAGTCAGTCAGCCAAAGTTAAAGAATTTTCCTTCTTTTTTTTAGGTTTGGTTTTGGGTTTTTTTGTTTTTGTTTATTTTTATTTATTTCGGTGGCTTTTATGTTTTATTTTATCAATGGCAACTATTGCCGCATTTTTACACACAAATTGTGCCTAACGATTTCGGAATCTTTTAAATGGGAAATATTTCAAATGTTGCAAAATTTGTTGCAAGTATCTATTTATTTATTTACGCAGGTTTGCTACTAATAAGTGTGTAGAATTTCATTATTTCCAAACTGCATTTTCATGGCATACTTGTTTTTGGGTTGAATGAAATTTTTAAAATTTGTATTTTATTATTATTATATTAAAATTAATAAGCTATAATTAAAACAAAAGTTATAAAATAAATGCAATTAAATTAAAACATTGCTTATGTATATTATAATACTGATATTATTACAGTAGTATTAAGTGATTTTTTTATTTTTTATATAAACGGAAAAACGAACCACAATTTTATTTTATTTTAATGTAATTTAAATTTTTAATTAAACTCAATATTTAAGTTGAAGTTATAAGCTATACAATAAATTAGCAACACATATAAATTAATAATCTAAATCAATTGGAAAGGCATATGAAAATCAATTCTTGTTTAATTTTGCTCATAGTTTTCACTATTTTGCCTTTTTTATTTTTATTTTTATTTCTATTTGTTTTTCGTTTTCCACAAATTAAGCACATTGATTTTTACTCGACATCATCAAAAAGGCGGCCGCTCCATGAACATTTGCCACACACACATACAATGTATATATATATATATATTTATATATATGTACATATATGTGTGTGGCAGGAGGGGGAGGGGGTTGGTGGTTTGTTGCCTTCACTTACACTTGTCCTTACAAATTTGTCCTTTTTCTCAAATGTGAAAAGACGCATAATGTCCTTTTACTTGTTTCTCTGCTCTCCGCTGCTTCTTCTCATTGCTCTCATTGCTTTCTTACATTTTATTTTTATTTTTGTTTCTCTTTTGCTGCTGTTGTTGTCAACATTTCGCTGCTGCTGCTGTCGCTGTCACGTTACACGCCCACCTACCCAGCCATCCACCCAACACTACCACCGCCTCGCCCACATTTGCTACTTGTAAATTATTTGCATTAGTAGCCACTTCTGCTTTTGTGTGTGCAACTGTGTGTGTGTGTGTGCTCGCATGTGTGTGTGTTAGTCTGTGTGTGTGTGTGTGCGTTTAGTGGCGTTTGGTCTGCCCTCAGGCAAACTGGCAAAACCTGCCCAAGTTTTCTGCTAGCAGAGATCCCAAAACGACCCCCCTGCCCACATACATGTCCCTTCAAGTCCCCTAGTCCTTGCCCACAGTTTGACAGCCCCTAGATTTCTCTTGTTTGCGTGTGTGTTTGCTTGCGTGTGTGTCTGTGTATGTGTATGTGTATGTGTGTGTGTATGTGTATGCACATTGAAATTTCCCAGCCTCTGTTTCCATACCCTGTAAAAAAAACAAATGCACAGAAAGTGTGGCATTTATTCAAGAAGCCGAATCTATAAATAATCATCTGAGACTATTCGAAGCAGATATATAGTCATAAAATTATGTTTGAAATTAGTTATAGATATGTATATAACTAATATATATCCCCATAATCTGTCATTTAAATAATCTGCTGCATCTATCGAAATTATAGATATGTTTCTTAATCTATCTTTTATTGATTTGGTGACCTTTTTTTATAATTTAAATATGTTTCTTGCTGCCTGCAGTTCAATAATATGTATATATATATAAATGTATATATTTGATTGTTATACTCCGTTATATTTCATTATATTTTCATTTGAAGCATAATTAAATTTATTATTTCTGTTTGCCAATTTCGGCAAAAGGAATTCCGACGTCAATTTTCTTTTTTTATTATTATTCTTATTTTATAGTGATCAAAAAATAATTAATGAATTTAATTAATTCTTTCTTTTTACCAATTTTAGCAACAGTTATTTATTCAAATTTTTTTTTTATATATATTATTATTCTTATTTTTGTTGACTACTTATAATTCTTTTTTTATTTATTCAGAATTCCATTTTTGACTCACAAACTACAACAACTAGTGGGTTACGGAATATCTGTTGCGTCTATCAGGCACAACTGCAACACTCTTTTGTTTGCTGTTTTAAGGCTGCACTTAAATTAACTGATTGCAACATTCTATTCAGCTTTTTATGCGCTGTTGTGTTTTGTGTATTTTTTTGGGGTTTATCCTTTTTCTTGGCACATTTCGTTGCGGGCACCTCATGGGAGTTACATTTTAAGTGGCTAGTAAATGCGGTTTCTACTCTCTCCCTTTATTACACGCTCTCTCTTTGTCTCACTCTCTTTCTCACGTACTTTTCTTGTACACCCTTGCTGAGGGTATTATACATTTTGTGGCGGTGTTTATAACGCTATCTTGATCAGATATATTTATTTTCAGATATAGATATAAATAATTTTTTTAAGTTTAGCAAGGAAAACTCAAAAATATAATGATTTTTTCTATTTATTTAATTTTTTTTTTTAATTTATTCTATTATTAAGAAACGCATTTTAAAAAAGTAGAAATGCAAAGCCTGATTCTTTGAGAAAATCTTTTTTAAAATTCTGAAAATAGCAGTGAAGTATCCACTATCTGATGCTATATTATTATATCACTTTAGGGGGTCGAGTTCGAATCACCATAAAATCGTTATTTGCTCCGATTAAGTTATACGAATATATAAACTATATGAAAATGTGTTCGTATATATAAGATTTCACATATAAAAATAAAAATGTTTGATGATTAAATAAGTAACAAAAACCTTGATATAAAAATTCTACAATAGTCAACAACAAACTGGAAATTAGATAAAATTTATATTAACTTTAAGAAAATACGCAATGAAAATTCTGTTTTTTTTAAATTTATAAATTTATTTTCCTTGACATTCACGATATTCATATAGCTTTTTTTCCAATTTCTAATAAGGGTACATAATCCTTGGCGTGGCTAGGTTAATCGCTTCCTCTTGTTTCTCTTTTGTGCAGTCATTCGTTGTTATTTGTTTGGTTTTTTGTGTAGTTTGGCGTTGTTATTTGTGCGAAAGTTTTTATGCAAGCGCTGGTTGCGTGTGCCAAACGCGGCGTATGCGCAATGTGGCAATGTAACCAAATGCGTGTATTAAGCCAAATGCATTAAACATGGCAACAGGGCCCAGACACTGGCTAATCGTGTACGAGAGAGGCGGTAAAGTAGAGAGAGAGAGAGAGAGGGAGAGCGGTTTCGGTTACTGTATAATTTTGTAGAATTGTTTGCTCAAAGGCAAGGATTTAAGTATGTGGCTCAAGTGTCTGGTAATTATGGACATGTGTATGTATGTATGTCCCAAATACACACACACACACACACACAGACTGTAGACATGCTGTAAAGTTGATAAGCCGTGTGCGGTTAACTGTGCTGATAAACTGTCTTGTCGAGCTGTGGAATTTGTTTTTACCAGCCAAGAAATATGCAAATTGAAATGATCGGGCTAAGTGTGTGTATATATATAAATATATATATATGGCTAAGTGACAGACAAAACGCATAATTTAGCAAACTACATCTGAGTAAAGGAATAGGGAATAATAAGCATGTGAAAAGTCTCGATTGTTAAGTAGAAAATAATGCTAATCGTATGCCCATTTTGCATAATATTTAAAGAAATAAGCAATAGAGCTTTAGTGTGAATGAGCTCGACCACCAGATACCCTGAGCTGTTAAACATGTTATGCCAGTGAAATTTACTAAATTTCCATAATGTAAGCAGCTGTGAAAGTGCTTCTATTTCTTATAGCCAATATAGGAACTGAAAAAAGAATAAGCATGCTATCCCCTCCTTACTGATAGTAATGAGATCTTATCCGATCTTGATGAATTTTGTACAGTTGATATGACAAAGTATATAATATATATTATTTGGATGGTTTTACCTTTGAAATTGTGCCTTTTATTGCTGTTGGAAAGTGATATGTGTCGATATTCGCGTGGCAGTTATCGATAAAATTAAGTAAACTTGATATACGCGTCGTATTTGTGAAGTTATATTACAAATCGAGTCGGTTGTTGATGCTGATCAAGAATACATATACTATATGGGGTCAGAGATGATTTCTTCAGCCGTCGACGTACTTTTACACAAAACCATTACAACCTTTTTAACAATTATAAATGGATTCAGGATCTAAAAAGATCTTGGGCACTTGCAAGTCTTATTTTTGTACATATTTGCAGATGGCAGGAAATACTATTTAGTAAGGACAATTAAGTGCACTTCTATCTCTTTTAAATGTTTTTAGTACACTATTTATTCTATTTGATATTTTTGTTAGAACAGTTTATCTCAAGTCAATTTTCTTTTAATATTCGTCCTCAGAATGATCTCATTGCATATTCATGTTAAGCCTATGTTAATTACAACTGCTATCAATCTCTAGTATCGATAACATGAAGCGCGAAGTGCAACCGTGTATGTTATATTGCACAGTGTTATTTGCTCAATGCTATAAATACTCTGCATAATCCAACAGCGCAGCGTTTTCGTCGAGCCTCTTAAACTTATACATAGATTTAATCGATTGTATTTCCATTATAATTATAGATATTTAAATATAATGGTATACTTGGTAATCTGATAGTAATTAGTAAAATGCTGGGAAGCTGTTCGCATGGAGGCCAAAACCATCAAAGCCTAATCACAGGACATTGTGACGGAACGGAAGCCCAAAGGCAGAGTTAACCCAACAATTGCCAGATCTAAAAATAAGATTTAGTATTTCTTTTCTGGTTGATGGGTTGGCGTTGGGATTGCGCTTGGGGTTCAGCCAAAATAGGAAGTTCAACCAACCAGGCCGGTTGGTTGCTGTGCTGCTGAACTGGCCTCGTATCCGGCACAGCTTGTGCTCACTCCAAATACACTCTCCCAACCCCCCTTCATTTCCTAGCAGCGATTTATCAAAGTTCATTGAAATTGTGCGGCTGCCTCGAGTCGAAAAAAAAATGTTTTTTGTCCTTGGGTCTGTTTGAGTGGTGTGGGGGAATGTGGGGGCGTTGGGGGTGGAGGTGTCCTTGCCACGCTGACGACGTCATTCATTAAAATTTTCGCCAAAGCTAGTAAGTTGGCGTATTAAACAGCATTGAGCTGTCATCCGTATTACAATCCAAACAAAGTGCCATAAAAGCCAGTCTCAGTCGGAGTGCAAAACTTTCTTTGGCTGATTTATGATATGGGAATATGCCACAGTCTGATATTTGCCACAGTCTGATGCCACATATGTATATACCGCATCCTTGCAACAACTGAAAAGTCAATTCGCCACATTTGATTAATAATCATATTATATGCTTTATTAAGCATCAAGACAAAACCGTCTCCCCTCTTCACTCTCACACACATATCGCCTCTCCCAACACCATTCCACCCATCAAATTTATCTCTGGCGTTTGTATAGCCTCGACTAATGATTTTGGCGCTTGGTTCACATGTGGCAAAATTAATTTAGATTAATTAGCGTGTATATATTGCTATAGAAAATTGAGTGATCTATTACTTAAGTGCAATCGAGATTGAGATGAACAATTTGCAAATGAAAAACAGAAGAAACACATTTATACATATATTAATATAGCTGTAGTAGGCAAAGTATACATAGCATTCAGCAAATAACACAATGCAATTTAACATACTAGATATCGATAACTATACATCGATAGCAACATGATCATTCGCAGCGTAGATAATAATAAATCTTTTAGCAAATCGATCCAAATCAATATATGTTGTATTTATTCCATATAATATTGAATGTAATATTCAAATATGTCTTAAAGCAAATTGACCCCTGAGTAGTTTATTAAATAGAAAATAACAAACAATTGTCTTTTGTGCATTCCGGCTGCAGGCCATTTTTGCAGCGCTGGAAAACAGCCGTCTACAGTTTCCATTTCCCCTCTCTCGTCTCGTGTCTCGTCTTCCATCTATTGTTATATAACTATTTTGTTTGGCCACAGTTGACTTGAGCCATTTGTTTAGCTGCCAGTGCCTTTTATATATATCTTTAGCTTCTGACAAGTGCAGACAGCGCGGTGTCCTGTGTCCTCTGTCCTGTGTTTTGTGCCCCCAACCAAGGATGTCGTCTCAACCAACCTCCTCTCCTCCTCCCCTCGGTCTATCTGCTTCTGGGTTCTGTGCGTCTGCCCACAAATTATAATTACAAATGATATATTTTGGCGTTTTTATTATGAGACTGTGCATAAAATAAATGATCTAAATGCCTATTAGAGCTCACTTCTATGACAAACGTGCAAAACTTTGCCCCGCTTTGCTGCTCTTCAATTTCTTATTTTTGTTGTTTTTTTTTTGTCCACTTTTTCCACTCGTTTACCCTACACAAAACTTGGACATGCTGAGTTTCCAGTGCAGCAGATGTTAATAATTATGTTAAGCATAGAAAATCATGGAAACAAACTTACACACTTACTGCACATATTAGATATGTATATGTATGTGGTATGTGCTTTCCACTATTGGAAAGTCTCCGTGTGTTGTCTGTTTGAAATGGAAACAGTTAAATTTTAAATATAAATAACTATTTTTAATATTCAAATTCAAATTCATTCATTCATTTTTCATTTAGAAATAGTTATATTCTGTAATAATGATATAATTTTTAATATATTGAATACATTTCAAATTGTTTATTTTTTCGTCTGCCAATACTAAATGATAGATTTAATTAAAAAACAAAATTTGAAAGTGTATACGCAATTCGTGATGGATGTTTGGCTATGCTTAAATTCTTCTCCTTTTCTTATTTCTATAAATATTTGAAATGGCGAAGTGGGGGTATCAATGGGCTGCTGGGAATGGTCGGGGGCGGGGGCTGAAACGGGAATTGAGATTGGGACTGAAGGATGGGTGACTGGAGGGAGTAGGGGGGCAGGGGGCTACTGGGTCGCATTGTTGTGCGTAGAAATATGTAAGCTATGCGGCGTACCGAACCGGGCATAATCAAAATACAATTGTGCGAGGATGTGCGTGTATTGGCGTGTGTATTGCCGTGTTTGTGTGTACTGCTGTATTGCTGTATCGGTGTATTGGTGTGTGTGTGACTGTAAGTGTTGTAACGCGTGCACACCATTTTTTTATTTTCTTTTTTATACTGCTCCTGCTGTAAACTCTACCTGTGCCAGGCCGACGCTCTCCGCTCTCAGTTGCCATAAACTGGAAGGCCAAAAGTCAGAGCGCAAAATTCAGACAGAGAGCGACCCAGAGAGAGAGAGAGAGCGTGGGAGCTGAAGCAAGCATTTTTTTTTGCTTGTGTGTGTGTGTGTGTGTGTGCGATTAATATTAAAGCATGCAAAATAAAAGAATAATAAATTAATTAAATATAAATTGGAACAGCAGCGTGAAACGGCACAGCACATGGACAGCGCGAGAATGAGAATGAGAGAGCGGGTGACAGCAATGTGACCAGTTTTTTTTTTTTTTTTTTTTTTTTTTTTTTTGGAAATTACTCACATCCTGTGCGAGCTGCGACTGGAAAGAACAGTCGGTTAGCACAGCTCGTGTGCACGCGAGTCGGGATCGTTCGGTTTCCATTGGCTTCGTGACTCGTCGCTGCTGCTTGCTGCTGGCTGGTTGCTCGTTGCTCGTTGCTGGCACAGGAGCCAAAACGTTTTCGTGCGCTGCGCTGACAACATCCACGCAGGACCAAAAAGCGGACGGTGCGTTTCACAAATTCTGTGTGTTGTTGCATGTATGTGTGTGTGAGTGTGTGTGCAAAAATTTGTATCCGTGTGTGTGTTGGTGTGTGCGTGTGAGGTGTTGAAAATTGATTGCACTTAAAAACTACAGCGAGACAAATACGTAAAATGAAAGCAGCAAGCAAAACGCAAAACCAAATGGAAATTTGAAGGAAAAGCCAAATTTTATATAATCAAGCAATAAAAATGACACAGCAAGCGCCTATGTGTGTGTGTGTGTGTGTGTGTATGTGTGTAGAGCAGAAATGTTAATATCATTGTATCAAATGTGTGAGTGTATGTGTGTGTGTGTGTTAGTGTGTGTTAGTGTGCGTGCATACATTCTCGTGCCTTGAGGCCTTTCATAAAGAGGTCAAAACGTTGCTTTCGTTTTTCTACGTTTTTGCAGTGTGCAAAAGTGGGTTTTTTTGGTTGGTTGGTTGGTTGGTTGTTGTTCGCTGGCCAGCACAGAAAATTTAACAGTCGGCCCAAAAATTGGCAGCCAGCCCCGCCTTAAAGTGTTTGCTGTATATGTGCGTGTGTGTGTGTGTGCGCGTAGTAACGGAGTAAATGATATAATAACTGCAAAAACTTGAACACAAAACCCAGCTTTAACTCTGACTGCGAGCAGAATGAGAAACAAATTCAGTTGCATACTTTTAGGTGACCAAATACATGTTAAACCTAATGCTGTTAAGATAACGTTTTACAATACTGGCGAGGCTGACACGAGCTTAATAACGTCATTTGATTATTGAGTAATGCTACGTAAAATGCCTCTAATGGTATTTCAGTTATTTTCAAATTGATGAGTGTTACAAAACGTGGTTGAAAATAATACGAAATGTAAAAAGAAACCGAAAATTAAAGAAAATTACGCAGCTAAAATCAAAAAAGTTGAAAAACAATAAATAATATCTTAGTGATAAGTTACCAATGAATTCATTAATAATATTGATTTGTTGAAAATCTCATTTTACATAAAATATTTATTTTGAAATTCAAATCTTCCGATATCTTTAGGACGATTTAATAATAATTGTCACAATTCAATATTCAAAAGTGTTCTTGAAAATCTAGCTATGTATATATATATTGAAAATACATCTATTAACCTTTCCAAAGCAAATTTGTAAAACATATTTATAGTATTTTGTTTTCTATTCCATTTCCATTCCAAATAAATTTTACAAATATTGCAATTGATAAAATCAAAACTACAGCTGAAGTAGTAAATGCGCTAAAAAGTATGCTAAGAAATTTGAAATTCGTAGGAAAGAACTGAAAACATTCTCAGTTAAATTAACAATTCGAAATCATATACTATGCTGTCCACATAAGTAGAATCATCAGAACGCTTGTCTTCAATTGCTAGCATTTTACAGACTGGGCAACTTTAATCAATTTAATGTGCAATTATGTAAAGGCGCCAAGTGTGCGAGGCGCCCAAAAATGTTACGCAATTTTCAGCTGAAATTTTACGCAGCTCCAGAGAATCAAATACCATAATTAATAATAATGCTCCCACAGAGTCGAAATTCCTGGCCAAGCTCTGTGACCTATGTCTAAAAATACTAACAAAAACCCCTCAAGGAAAAAATAAACAAAAAAAATAGCAGTAAAAAGTGCGAGGCTCAAGCATACACAAACACAAACACAATCAGACACATATACAAGGGGCGGGGGGACGGAAGGGGAAGGGGAATAGGACATTAGTGGCAGCTACTCAAAGCATAACAATGAACGTAACCGCACATCGAGCCCAAAGACAGCCACAAGCAGCTACATAAAAAAATGAAGCAATGAGCAAAAAAGAGAATGAGCGAGAACAGCAGATAAAGAGTGGGTGTGTGTGTGTGTGTGTGTGTGTTACCTACTAAGCTAAATGAAAGTAAAAATTGTAAGCGTAAGCTAAAACAACAAACACAACTACAACAGTAGCAGAAAACGAAAGCAATAACAGAAACGTGAGAAGCGATAAGAATGCTGAGATAAGCAGCAGAGCGTAAGCATGGAAATAATAAAGAGAGCGCAAGCGATACTGAGAGTAACCGTTAAATTGGACAGAGTGTGTGTGTGTGTGTGAGGAGAGCGAGCGCCTTAGACTAAAGCTAGACTTTACAACACATTTTTCTAACTATTTGTTTTTCTTTTTGCGAATGCTCTCTCTCTCTCTCTCTCTCTCTCTCATGTCTCTGTCTACATTACAGATTTAACAGCTCGTGCAAGTTGTAAAGTAAAATGTAAATGTAAATGCGAAAATGTAAACAAAAGCAACGCACGCGCAGCAGCAACTAAAACAACAACAACAGCAGCAAGAACAACAACAACAGCAACCCAACATCAAAATATCAACTATAAATGCTCTCTGCCATAAACTGGATCTGACTGCCTTCCAGCTGGGGACCGACCATAACGTTCGTTATTGTATCCCTTCCAGTGGGCCTGCAGCACACGGCCAGTGTTTCTGGCAGCGACACAACAACGTCAGCAGTGCTCTGCTGCTAGTCGTGCTGTCGTCCGCGCTACACTGGCAAAACTCAGGGAAATTTTCCGCACACACAAGAAAAAAAAAACACTCACACACAACGACACACAACTACACACACACACACACACAGATACTAAGCATATACCGTTGCTTTCCTCTTGCCAAAAACCAAAAGTAAAAAAATACATAACTTCACATGGCGCAACGTTTACGTAGTAGAAATGCTGCGGCAAGAGTCAACGTCAACGTCAACGTCAGCAGTAGCAGCAGCAGCAGCAGCAACCGAAGCAGCCGCAGCAGCAGCAACAATAACACGCTGCTTTTCTAGTGTGGTGTTGTGTTAATTGTTATTTATGTATTAGTAGTGTATATAAATTTTGTGTGATATTGCAACAACAATGAGCAAAAGTTGTGCAAATGCAACAGCATAGCAGCCAATAAGAAAGAGAGAGCCACAGCGAGCGAGCACGCAAAGAAAGAGCGAGAGAGAAAGAGAGAGAGAGAGAGAGAAAGAGAGATAGAGAACTTTTTCTATGCAAGAAAGTTTCAGCTGAAAACTCAAACAAAAACAACGACATCAAACGGTTTTTGCAATAACAGCAGCAGCAGCAGCAACAACAAGAACCAGAGCAACCGCAGCAACACTGTAACAGTAACAACATTTTAACGGGTCCAATGTTGCAGCAAACAACATGCAGCAAACAACAATGGCAGCAACTAGAACAGCAACATCAACAGCAACACCAACAACAACAGCAACAACACCAACAACAGCAGCAGCGGCAACAGCAGCAGCAGCAACAACAACAACAACAAGAGATAGCTAAAGCTAATAGCAACAACAGCAGCAGCAGCAGCAGCCGAAACAACAACAACATTAGCAACATGCGCTTTAGCAACATGGGCTTTAGCAACATGCTGCCAGCCAGCAACAGCACAACAACAACGATAGATTTCAACAGTCGCCGGCGACGCGGACGTCTACGAAGCGCGCACAAATGTTGCCAACTAGTGCCAGCAACAAACGCAAATGTTGCTAATACACAAAAACCAACAAAACAACAACAACAACTACAACAACAACCACAACAAACAAATAAACACCATGCATTGCTTTTGTTATCAATAATGTGCGATTGTGTAAATATTTTAAAACGCTTAGTATTATTAACATTAAATGCAACAACAGCAACAACAACAACAACAAAAATAACAAAAATAACAACCAAAACAAAATATAATTATAAACAAAAATTTAACACGCCCACTGTGTGGGGCGGTGGGCGTGGCCAGTCACTTTACTGCATGCTGCCGCTGCTGCTGCTGCTCTGCCTGCTGCTCCTCTGCAGCGCTGAGGCCCACAAGCCCAAAAGCGTTAAGCAGCATCAGCAGCAGCAGCAACAACAACAACAACACCAGCCGGCGCACACCAACGATGTCACGTTCAACAACAATAACAATAATATGGGGGGCGTGGCCGGCGTGCCGCCCACTTATCAAGTGAAATCATCGCCAACATCGAACGAGGACGAAGCCGAAATCCTCTATCAGTCAGCCGAAATGTTCGGCGAGGAGGAGGACGAGGAGCAGGAGCAGGACAGACTGGAGGGGACGGGCGGACAGCTGAATACGAATACGGTGCACGACGAGGATAATGCCGCCAATCAGCGCAATATCAATGGTAAGTGCACATCTCACACCCCTCTCAACTCAGCTCATCTCAACTCAACTCAACTCATCATCCTCAAGCCAGCCATTCGACAGCTGTGAGTGAGATATACTTATACATATATATATATATATATATCTATATATACAGATATGTCTACTGTACAGTGGTCGATAAAAGTTTGAGACGCTCCCATTTTCCTAAACAATTTTTATTAGTTTCGAATTTCATGAATTCCATTCACATGTGGCCAAAATTGGCATTTTGTTCGATCGATTTAACATTTTCCAAGGTTTTTTTTGCTAACATTTCAAGAAAATGTATTCGGTTAGCAACTTCGGCGAAAATCGTCAAATTGAGTTAATTTATTTATTTATACTTATGATTAATTTGTATTTATGTTTCACAGTTTGAGAAAAGAATACATTTTAAATATAATAATTAAAAATAGTGTTTTGTTAACGCTTGTAGCGGAATTATAATTTTATTGTGACAATGAAGGAGACGTCTCCCAATTTATATATATATATATATATATATATATATATTTATATATATCAATTCAAACAGCATTTAGCATTATCAGTCAGTCCGATGTTTTGTGCTTACCTGTGCATTTAAGGTGTAAAAAATATTAGATAATTGGGAATTATTCTGAGTGTGAACATCGATCAAAGAAGATTTATTGAATTATTCAAGTAAGTTTAGTAAATCTTCAAAGAAGTAATTGCCAAAGTTTTTAAGCTTAATGAGACTTGCTATATATTTGTTATTTTGCTTCGGTCACCTATGACATAGCTGGTCACCTAGGAACAATCGGACGAAAGATGAGTTTAAAGTTTTGGGATCGTTTATCGGTTGACCGAACTCTTTTTATAATCAAATCGAAGACAAATCACAATGGGATTCAAAATAGTAAAAAACATATTTATTTAGTTGTGGCATATTTAATATTCAATACAGCCAGATGTGAGACAGAAAATATATAAATAAAATTAGTTTAACATTAACAAAAATAGAATAAAATTTGAAACTAAGATCTGAAAGAATAATAACCGAATAACCATTGAAATCAGTGACGGTTCTTAATTCCTATATGTTTACCACTGTAAACACACCCATAAACACCCACACACACCCACACACGCAGTCTTACGCACAACAAACACGACTTATGCGTGATTTGGCCTTTTGCCTGCGACTATGACTAATGGCATTTGTATTTAAATGAGGCAAGGAGAGCGAGGCAGCTAGGAGTGTGGGGAAGGGGGCAGGGGGAGGGGACGTATTAGTGATTTATGCGACAGGCGATGTACAATTCAATTGAGTGGGTGGGGGTTGCTGACATTGAGGATTTCTCTCTTAGCGCCTAAATTGAATTCGACTTGCATAGCTCAGAGTCACAGACACAGTGCGGAATGCGTATGAGTGATATTTCTTGTTGCTGCTAATAAGAAGTGAAATCGAGCAAGAGAATTTCATTTATTAGGCAGCATTTGAATCTAAAATGCAAAATACGCACACGCATCTTCAAATATTTACGAGATGGATGTGGATATATATACATATACATATACATATACATATATATATACATATATATTTAAGAGTCTTTTCAAATTCCTCACTTGCGTCAGCTGTAAAGACGCTATTTAGTTTATTAAAATTGTTAGGTAACAAAAAAATGTGATTTATTGCCTCTTCGGAAAGTAAAAGCTTTTTAAACCAAGTCCTTAATAATCGAACTTTCTATTCTTGTTTTTTAAAAAAGGCGAGTTGATTTTGCAAATAGCAATCAAGAATTTAATTTGCATACAAAACGAGTAGCAGCAGCCGAATGAGCTCGAAAATATAAATATATAAAAACAAATATTCAAAAGTGTTGCACATTCAAATGCAAGCAGAATATCGACAAATATTTATGTGTATTTTTTATCGTTGTATACATTTGTCACTGATAGTAATTGGATTAATTTTAGATCTTGATGAAATTTGTGCAAATGTTCAACAAAATGTCAATGTACATAATACATATTAATTGGAGGGGCTTGCTTTTAAAATTGAGGCTTTTATTGCTATCGGAAATCGAAAGGAATCGATAAAATTAAGTAAACTTGAATGCGCGGAATTAACAAGAACTTATATAACTTATAAATTTGCTCTTTGAAATCAGCATGTGCAAACAGACAGGACAGACGAATAGAGGGGCATGGCTATATCGATTCGGCTGTTGATACTTATCAAGAATGTATACATCTATTTTATGTTTCCTTCTGCCTGTTACAAACATTCGCACAAATCCATTTTAACCTTTTTACCCATTTTTAATGGAAATTATGGGAAAGTTTTGCCAACTTTTCTCATAGCCAAGTTGTACCGAGGACAATGTGTAAATAAATTTTATGAGCATTAATTAGAATAAATAATTTATGGCTAGAAAGTAGCCCCAGTTTGAAACAAAACAAAATAGCCATTTTATTTTTAGAAAACAGAATGCCTTTGTATATTTGCATTTAAGCGCTTTCGCTTTTTTCAACGCGGCGTATGCGTTATATTTAATGTGGCAAACAATCCCATTAACTCACACATAAATTACGTATACGCAATGTTTGGCCACATAAATAATTGACGCAACTTGAACAGCTGCTAAAACACTTCCACACACATAATGTATAATATATATAATATATATATTAAATATTATATCATCATATAAATATATATATAAATATTATCATCAAATTGTGAGCTACTCTTTGTGCATTTGTGCATTTTGACACGGCTTGGGGCCCAAGTCAAGTCGGTGGAAACCTCGTTGTTCACCTTTTTGTTGGGCAACTGCTGCTGTTTCCATTTGGGAAGGCCAAAAACAACAGACACTTTTTGGCCAACAACAATTAAACCCGTCGTGGCACAATGTTTGCCTAGGCATACGAAGGGACCCCGGAGCCATTTCTCATTTTAATGACTCAACTGAGCTGTCTCTCCTGTCACACCTCTCACCCCCTGGCTTCCCCTAGCGCCCATCTGTTTCTTTTTAACTGTCTGTCTGCTGCACACACACAAACACACACACACACACACACACACACACACAGAAGCGCCAAAGTGGCCAACAACAAAGGAGTGGGCCCAAAACAAGCACAACTCGCTACAAATTTCTTGGAGTCAACTCGAATACGCAATGCCCATTTATACTAATAAAACAAATTTGCAAAAATATTCTTTAATTAATCCATTTTATTTATTTTTGTATGATAAATTTGTATTTATTTATTTAATGTCGACACAGAAATCTCCAATATGATTTAAATTTGAATTGAAAACAAGAAAAGAACATTCAAAAGAATATTTTATTTGATATTTAAATAATAATATTTAATTTTATGTTTTATTTAATTTTCCCTCTTGCTGCAAATTGCCACAAATTGCTAGAGCACTCCGACTATTAATTTTAATGTGCACTTATCATCATTATTTTTTGCAACTAAATATGCCTAAATGCCTCGTTAAGCTCCCTTGTGAGCCCACGCAGCGGAAGAGGGTAGCGCAAGCCAAACATATGCACGCACACACACACACACACGCACACACACACAGACACACGCACAGACACACAAATACACACATGAAACTACAACGAAAATATTGTGTTGTGTACTTTGGGGCGCAAATTGCAGTTGAGCTGCAAACCGCAAAACGACAGCGAAACAACAGCAAAGCGAAAGCAAAGCAGAACACACACAGAAAAAACAACAACAACTATAACAAACAGAACAAGAAGAAGAAGAACAACAACAACAACAAACAAATCAAGGACTAGCTGTAGTCTGTAAATCAAGCTTTAAAATTAACGCAGATTGCCGGAACAAGCGACGCTACGAGCAATTAACATGAAACCAGACCCAGCACAAAACAGAAACCAGGCACAAAATGTCCAAAAAGAGTACAAAAAATGAGCGAACATAACTTGGCTCACGCACACACACACACCCACACACACACACACACGTGCAAAAAGAGTGCACACATTTATAATTACATAAACAGGGTGTCAAATCGGAAACGCATTTTTACCAATTGTAATTCAGAATCCGAATTAAAGTCAAAATCAAAATTAACATTTTTTGTATATTTATGTTTGATTCGGATGTTGATCCTGATCAAGAATATCTATATATATATAGACTTACACATTTTTATTTTAATTAATTTATTTTTTGGTTATTTTATGACATATGTATCCGATGTTGAATCCTTAATGGAATTTGTATATTTATCGGTTTGGGAACCAAAATTCGTTTGGGTTTGACACCCTGTGTACAGATATAACAGACATATACAGTGCTGGCCATATAATTGAGTGCATAATCCTTGATTGAGTTGAATTTACTTTTTATTTCCACAATTAACTTAAATTGAAAGCAACAATATTTGTTGTGCACTTCTTAATTGACTTTATAAACTCCAATCAGTTTAAGTGAAGCACTTAACTTCTGGCGCATAAAACGTTTGTACGCATTTATTTGAGCAGCACTGTATGCACATATTTCATGTGCACAGTGCTATACATATGTATGCGAACACGTGCATATATAGAAATAAATGTGCATTGGTCTGTTCACAACGGCCTTTGTTGAGAATGCTTGTGTGTGTCTGCTGTGTGTGTCTGCTGTGTGTGTCTGCTGTGTGTGTGTGTGTGTGTGTGTGTGTGGCATTGCCTTGCTTTTGGCTTTTCTATTTTGCCATCGACCCAAATTGCGCTCGCTGCTAACGTGACTGTTAACGACGTTTCTCGTGGGTGGCACAAAAAAATAAAGAAGGAAGAAGCAGCAGCAGCTCCAACCTCCAGCAAAAGACCTCGACCCAAACGACAGGCGGTCAAAAAAAAACAAAAAAAATACCCCAAAAAAGCTTTGCATAAGTATTTAAAAGGCTGCAAAAAATGGGAAAGAATAATGATTGAGCTGCTAATGTGGAAATGTGGAAAGCCATACGAAAAGATGGCAACGAAAACGTAAATCGATAAATCAAAATGCCAGCAACAAAAAAAAAAAAATACGGCTAGCAAGGGCGAGCAAGTTGCATGCTAAAAGCCATGCCACATTCAGCCGGAAGGGAATGTGTTTGTGTGTGTGTGTGTGTCTGTGTTGAAAGTCGATTTGTGGCACTGAGCACAGATGACAGCATTTGGCCGACTTTTAATTATTGACATTCGAGATGTGTTTTTGACGTAAATTTGGAATCATATAAAAATAAAATTAAATCCAGTATTAATCTAGAGTTGAAAGCAGCTAGCTTAGCATGACTTGAGGTGAAGGATATGTAGCTAAATGTTCGTCCTTTTTAAATAAAATACTTTTTCTCTGATATCATCATATTCATGGTAATCATATTAAAGTAACTTAAATCTAATAAAATATTTTAGATCTCTGATATCATGATATTCATAGCAATCAAATTAAAGTAACTTAAATCGAATATTTAAATAATATTTAAATCTAGTATTAATCTAGAGTTGAAAGTAGTTGGCTTAGCATGACTTGAGGTTTAGGATTTGTAGCTTCATTTTCGACCTTTTTAAATAAAATACTTTAGATCTCTGATATCATCATATTCATGGTAATCAAATTAAAGTAACTTAAATCGAATATTTAGCCAAATGTTCCAAACATTCTCATTTTGAGGACACCAATTGTGCCAGTGTGGCCATATGCTTAGTCAGAGTTGCCAGCGTATGCGTATGTGTGACTAAATTGGCCATTAACATTTTTATATGCACCCATTTCGCATTTCAAATTAAATTTCCATTTAAACTTGCTGTCTGCCAAGTGAGTCAGCAGGAGTTGCAAATTTCGAACTGCACAACCCTAAAAACAGCAGCTGCTACACATGATGATTCATTATATCATCATCATAATTATCATTATCATCATAATCGTCATCATTATCATCATGATCATCATCATCTGTATGTCTTTCTCTTTCGCACACTCTTGGGGATTTTATTTGAGACCCCGAGGCACCTGTTATTTCTGTATCTGCATGATTCATTTAATTCGTTCGACTAAAACCGGTTATTAAAAACGAATATAATCGAAACGCAATCTAAATGCAAGCACACAAGCATAAATCTGCAGTGCAGCACAAATTTACATAATTCTATAATATAATTAATTACAAACATATGCAAAATGTAAAACAATTTTCTATCTAAAATTGAAATCCAGCTCTAGACTATATCCATGTGTCATCAGACTCACGGTTCTCATTTGTAAATGGGTTAATCTAGAGATTTCAGAACAATTATTAACATATTCATTTTATGACAGTGTTGTTTTACACCAAGAGGGTATTTAAGAGGGTATTTCCGAGTCTATTACACACGCTGAAGTATTCTCAAATGCTGTCAGTTTAAGTTGAAACCTTTCCAGTTAGTAATACCCCAGTTGACTCATGCCAAGTACGTGCTGTAATTGCTAGTATATTTTAATATTATATCCGGTTATTCTAAAAGTATTAACATTAAGAAATTCTAAACGCTTAAACTTTAAGGAGAGAGAGAGAGAGTGAGAGAGAGAGAGAGAGAGAGAGAGAGAGAGAGAGAGAGAGAGCTGCCGCTGCATGACTTATAGTCTTGGGAAAAGTTACGCAGTTCTTGTAAAGTAAACAACTCAGATGACCCATAAATTATTTGCAAAATTTTGCGAGGCACTTTGGAGACTTTGCAGCTGAAAACCCACTATTTGTGGCACTTCTCAGCCAAAGAACCCTCAACTATTTATGACTGCGACCCAAAGGAGCCTGATTAGCGCCACAGTGTTGTTCTTATACTGAAAATACTTTTACAACTTTTACAATAACGTTGTGAAATTCAGGGTTCAGGGCTTGCAGGTTGGCAAATACATATAAATATATATATATATAAATATATATACTTTTTTAAAAAATTTATTTTTGCACATGAGAACCTTCATCAAGGCATCGCATCGACAGCTCGGCTCGTAACTGAACTCGTAAACTTTATGTGGCAAGGCTTAAGTGGCTCGTTCAACATTGCCACAGACACACACACGCACACACACACACACACGCACACATTTTTGCTGCATTGATTCAACAGCCACTTGACAACCCTGGCGGGGCCATCCAATTCCCCGAGCTGTCAATTTGCATGTGCATTGCACGTTTCGTACTTGTACTCGTTCCCATTCCAACATTCCCCCCAGGCCACCCAATTCACCCATTCACCCATTCGCCCATTCGCCATTCGCCATTTTCCATTTCGTTCCCATTCCATTTCGTTTTTGCTAATCGATTCCAGCCAAGCCACCTTGAAACTTGCGCCGTGCCAAAGCGCGCTGTCTCTCTGATAAATTAGCAGCTGCTTCACAAAGCGTGAAACCATGCAGCCACCACTATCGACACTGTACATATATATATATAATATATATAGAGCTTGGCTAGCTTCCGCTTTTTAGAACGCCTCCCTCCAGCCCATAATGAACTTCCGGCCTTTGGCGTTGGCTCCGCGTAATTTTGTGCGTTTGTTCAGTCGTGATTTATGCACATTGATGACGTCGCACAAATAACAAAAACAAAACAAAAAAAAAACCAAAAGCGAACAAGTTAACTGGTTTTCTTTTGCTATTTTACCTTATTCTTGATTTTATTATCAGCACTTTAATCTTAACCCATTGGCTGTTCAGACAGAGCACCGAGTGCTACTGCCAAAAGTGTAGCTGTAGATACAAATGTATCTCGACATTCATATTTTTTTTATTTATCTGTAGCTTTATTGAGAATGGTATATGCAACTTTTATTTTGACATTTTGAGAACGTGACAACTGCTCAAATATTTGCTACTGATGATTATGTTGATGGTCGTCATTTGCAAAGAACACAATCGAAACTTCAAGCCACAAAAACTTATGACCTTTCCAGACATGCATAATATTAAGTATAATCGTAGTAATATAGTAGCAAATTACAATAATAGAGATGTTGTAATGTTGTAATACGGAGGCATTGTATAATATAAGAAGCGTAAATGAATATTGCGCTCAGCTGTGGGATGGGAAGCCGGCAAGAGAAAGAGATAGGGCAGGAATGAAGTATATATACATCTATATATATATATATATATATATATAAATATAAATATATATATATATATACATATATGTCGTGTATAGGCTTATTGGCTCTGTTGTTCCGTCTGTTACATACATGTTCTTAAGTCTAGCATACCCCTTTAATACACTTGATATTCCAGCTACTTGCTGCAGCGTGTGTAGAATTTGAATGAGCTCAGTTCAAGTTGAGTGTTTTGATTTACTCTATTCAAATGTTTATATAATATAGTATTAAACGCACACAATATTATTTTAAAATGTTTATTCTTAAAATCAATCAAACTTAATTTGCCGTGATCCATAAACAATAAATCATATAAATATCAGTTGAAATATGTTAAATACTAATTTGCTGCGTATTCAGGGCCACATTTGTTTGGCATTGGCACATATAGGGTTAATAAGTAGGCTAAACAGATACACAATATACATATATATATATATATATATATATTGATATAGATATATGTGTATATAGATGACTGTTCATCTCACTTAGTCACGCGATTCAAGGCGCTGTCGTGGCGCTCTGCTGCAAAGAAGTTGCCCAGCGTTTGTGGCAGATTCTTGCGTTTCGCCTCATTGCCCTGGATGGGCGGGGGCGTATAAGTAGGCGTGGCTTTTGTTGTTGTGCTCCCATTTTGCTTAACACGTTCCACGAGGGTTTCCCTAACTTCCTGCTGCTGTTGCGGCTGACCTGTGACCTGTGTGCACCACTCGTACATGCGTGGTGTCGCCTCAATTTGCTGCTGCCTCAGCTGTATGGTGGCATGACTGACGAACAGCTCTGCACTGCTTACGGATTCCACTGCTGCGGCTGCCATCTGAGCGATTCGAGTTTCAATTTGCAACTGATTGCGAAACGAACGCGACTTTTTCTGCGGCTTTTGCTCGACTCTCGTTCGACATCGTGACGCATATCTCTCTTTGTGTGTGTGTGTGTGTGTGTGTCTGGGTGTGTGTGTGTGTGTGTCTGGGTGTGTGCGTGTGTGTGGGTGTGCTGCGGTTAACTCTAGAAGAGTGCTCACATCGCGTTTGCATGCGGTTAGTCAAACTGTGTTGTGGCATTTTGGCAGTCAGCACTTGAAACTGGTTTCAACACTCGATTGGCCTCCAAATCTTGACTAACTCAGGCAGCCAGCCAGACTGACGGACGGCACGCGCCCACATGCCACAAATTGTAAACTCAGATACAAGCATAACAACAAATAAACTGAATTAACAAATTAACAACAATTCGTTGTTCTTAGCTCTTCTCTTAAAATTATGGCATAATTTAAAAAATAAGTTAAGATTTTTATCGTCTTCTTCTGATTATTAACACATTAAAAAGCAGTTATTGTAAAATCTCAAAATATACTCTATAAGATTTGTATCTTCTTTTTATCTCTTCTCTTTATCTTATCATTATTAACTTTACTTCTTAAATTGTAAACTGAAATACAAATATAAGAAAATAAATTAACACATTAAAAATCTCCAAATATTCTTTATGAGAGTTTTATCTTCTATTGTAAAATCTCAAAATATTCCGTATAGGAGTCTTATCTTCTTTTTATCTCACTTTGATAATTCTAAACTTTGCCTTTCTCAAAATTGTAGATTCATTTTTTATTTACAATTACTCATGAGCTAATTTCATTCGCAAACAATGTTGATAAGAACAATTGTTTAGCATTTGATCAACATTGCTATTTATACTTCATTGTTGACTGATATAAGTATGATCTATATATATGAAAATAATATATATGCACTTAATAAAAACATCAAAGTCAGGCTTACCTTGTATCTAGTTATTATTATGCCTATTTCCTTATAGGCTTTGATACCCTAATAAAGAGCAAATGACTTGGTTTCCACTCTCCTAATTTGCAATATTTATATTTCAATTTGCATATATTGTGAATAACGCTTGTTTTTGTTTACCATTTTTACTGGGCAAACGTTTATCAGTCTGCCGTCAGTCAGTTGGGCTAGTCATAAATGTATTCCTACCCATACAGACAGCAATTTCTAGATGATCTGGTTTGATATTCAAAGCGTTGCCTCCCGTAGCTAAATGTAGACAACTCTACGCCCGCCCACAACCAAACAAACTATAAATTAAAACAATATATAAATTAAAACAAATAAAAAACAAGTAAGATTGCTGTAGTCGAGTGCGCTCGACTACGGCATACCCTGATACCAGCTGTTAAATATGTTGTTCTACTTTTATTGGCAAATTTCTCTTTCAAAAGTGTTGTGTACTCAAATGTAAGCCTGCGTGGAAGTGCTTACATTTCTTATGGCTAGATAATGATAGCAATATGCCCGTTTATAATGGGCTCAGGCTATAACAACCAACAGTCGTAAACAATTCCAGATGATATATGATGATGATATGTTTAATATATGTATATGTGAATTCTACAATATTACAATGTGACTTAAATATAAATACCAAAAATTGGAGATAACCAAATGGAAAACATGGATCATATAAATTACTGGCAAAATATATGTAGATATTAATATATTGCGCAGGTTGTTAATTGGAAATTTACATAGAGTCATGGAGGCCCAATAACAATATTCCGCCCTATATATAGAAAGCATAATTCAACTATAATTCAACTTGAGTATTGAATTTGTCGAGGGTATCGGCATTAACTGCTGCAATCATTCAGTCATTCATTAAGTATTTGGCAAGTGATTCATTTGTAGCATTGATTTATTGCTCACGTTCTCGCGTTGAGTGTTTTTAAATCTGATTTTCAAAATGGGGGGGGGGGGGGTGTTGATGGGGAAAGGTTGGATGCCTTGTGCAAGGTGGGTTCTGTCGTTGTTCTGTTGTGGGTGTGGGTGTATGTGAGTGTGTGGGTGTTTTTTCAGCCCCGTTAACTGCATGCAAATTTACAAGTGTGTCGTATCGCTGGAAACCGGTTTGGCATAGTTCTTGGTTGACCGACCGCAAGTGACTCAACTCGATCCACTCAATAATAGATCGAGTACAAAGTGTCTTTAAGCTGAATATAAAGCCACAACATAATTGTGCCCAGCGTGATAAGCAATCAAATCTTAGGCAAACAATGTAAATAATGCCAGCGAAAGCATTTGCTTTGTTGTGTCAAATGACAAATCAGGCACAGACAAGCGAACAAAACATACAAATTAGACAGCAGTCAAGATACCCTGTAGTGGGCTCTAGAAGAGTATGAAATGTCAAGTTTATATTTTTATAGTCTAAGTATATTCATTTAAACTGCAGCAATAAATTCAAAAATTCATAAAAATTATGCTTTCAAGCCAACAAAATAAACAAAAATTATTGAAAATTATGCTTTAATTCATGTGCTTAATTTTTATTTATTTTTATGTAGCAATTTCATTTCCTATTTTTAAAATACTTTAGTAAATAAATTCAAATACATAAAACAGAAATAAGTTGTTTCAAATATAATTATACAAACAAAAATGAATGAAAGTGATGCTTTCAAGTGAACAAAATACACAAAAAGGATTGAAAATTATTTTTTACTTTATGTTTATAATTGTTCTTATTTTTAAAATAATTTGGTACATTAATTAAAATATATAAAACATAAACAAGTTGTTTAACATATCTGGAAACAGTTAATGGCTTAAAAGATTTAAACTCTTTACTTTAAAACAGTTACATGATGTGTTAGCCCATTTATTAGAACCGCTTTGCCACACTGATTGGGCACAGGGTATGGATAATGACATGAATCAGTGAAGAGATCAGCGAATGCGCCGCTGGCGTTTAAAAACGCGCCGATTATTTGTTTGGCACACGCGCCAAAACGATTGCTCATTCAACAAAAATAAAAGCAAAACCGCTGCAAATTAACGATAAATATTAACATTTGCCATTATCGACTACAATTGAAGTTGCAGTTGTTGTGGCACTTGCAGTTGCTGTTGCTGTTGCAGTTGCAATTTGTTAATTGTTGCAAAATGTGCTGCATAATTTTGCGGTTAATTGCAATGGTGAATCGCGCGCACAAAAGGTGCCGCCTGTGAGGCGTTTTAGCAGCGATTTGCCAGCGCTTAAGCAAAAAGGTCGCGCTATTCAATTGGGGATATCTGACGGATTGAGTTGTAATCGTATGTTTGCTCAGACGATGCGCAATGCGATGTGCTCATGCCTTGCAACTGCAAATTACTTGCCACAGCTAAAGGTCGAGCTTCCTGACAATAACAAATTGAGCACGTTCTGCTGGCTGCTTGATAATTGTATTATTTATTTTTAGTTATTTATATAAATGTATTTCTACGTTTGCTAAAGTACCTTTAATAATATTCAATATGATAAAATTCCTTGCCTCAAGACACCAAATCGCTTTATGTAAATGTGTGAACAATCAATTAGCACATAAATCAAAGCTAACGAACACAATAGAGATAAACATTAAAATGGGTATTTTTTAATTGAAGTTTACATATATAGCGACATGTGTATTAATATTGATTTATTTTTAAAACTGCTTGCATGTATGTATATATATATTCTTCCATTCTTAATCAGTCTGCCAATTGGTTGTAAATTATAAATAGAAATGTTTTTTTCCATAAAGCCGGCAATAAAATTAATCATTTAATATTTCGAATATAATAGAAACAAATAAAATATAATGCGCAAAAGCTCTGCTGCTAGATTAAAGCGCTTACAATTTCAAAAATGTTATTTTTGTATTTTTGAAAACAAACTGCACATTTTTTATTTAAATTTCTAATTATAAATTAATTATAAAAACGGCTCTAAGCCATGTTATAAATATATATTATTTATTTAATGTCAACTAAAGTCAGTCGACAGAACAAATAGAAAAAGTAAAAAAATCGAATTAAAGTAAATTTAAAATAAAATTTAAAATTATATAAATAAATTAAAAAATAATATTTATAAGATTTCTGGGGGTACTTAAATGCAAAATGGTCCAACATTTGTTGCATGAATTGGGGAAAAAATCCAGAAAAAATCCAATCAGATAAAAAAAAAGAATTAATATGAATTAGTTAAGCTAATTTATAATTAAATTAGGATGTGAGCTGATGGACTCCTGTACGAATGACAGTTATTGATAAAAGCCAACCATTATAATGCCTGTGGTATTTGGAAAGATCATCTCAAATGGGCACTGTTATCAATTTATTAATATATTCATTTATTTAATTTACTATTAGCTATTGCTTAATACGTAGCAGTAGCGCTTTGACTGTTTTATTCTCCATTTACATAATTTAATTACATTTATTTCAACTCTACGCAAGACTAATATTTTCAATGTTGTGTTCTCCATTTGCAGAAACGCTAACCGACAGTTCAAACGCTACGAAAACGCCACTATTCCCAAAAGATCTATTCACGAAAGAACAGCTTGAGAACGGCGCTGTCATCCTGCACATTATCGGTGTGATTTATATGTTTGTGGCGCTGGCAATTGTCTGCGATGAGTTCTTCGTGCCTTCCCTTGACGTAATCATTGAAAAGCTCGGCATCACGGACGATGTGGCCGGCGCAACGTTTATGGCGGCGGGTGGCAGTGCCCCAGAGCTCTTCACGAGTGTCATTGGCGTTTTCGTGTCGTTCGACGATGTTGGCATTGGTACGATTGTCGGATCTGCCGTCTTCAACATACTGTTCGTCATTGGGATGTGTGCGCTATTCTCGCGCACTGTTTTATCCTTGACGTGGTGGCCACTGTTTCGGGATTGCTCATTCTATAGCATCAGTCTGCTGGTGTTGATCTACTTTTTTCGCGACAATCGCATCTTTTGGTGGGAGGCGCTCATCCTGTTTACCATCTATATTGCCTACGTGGCCTTCATGAAGTGGAACGTTCAGGTGGAGCATTGCGTCAAGAAGATGATTACCAAAAACAAGGTGACTCGCGTCCGAAGTACAGATCAACTTATGCCAGCAGTAAGTAGTTGGGAAGTTTTTTTGCAAACAATTCCAAAAAAAAAAAAAATTTAAATTTAAATTTTAAATTTAATACCAAAAAAAAAGAAAAGAAAAAGAACTATAAATCAAGAAAATCGTTCAAGAGAAAGCGAAATTGCAAATTGTCTGCAAAAATCGAAAAAATAAAATAAAACGAAAATTGAAATCCTTTGCCAGGAAATATTTTCGTTTAATTCTCACTTGATTTTGTTTTACCGTTTGCTTTTCTTTGGCCAAATAATTTTCCTTGCATTTTAATGGCTCAGACTAACCAGCTAACAAGTGTGACTAAGGGCCCAGAGAGAGAGAGAGCAAGAGAGACAGAGAAAGAGAGAGAGAGAGAGAGAGGGAGATAGACAGCGATGCATGACTAACACGAAATGCGACTTTGGTATTGATGATGAGGCTGAGCTGATGAGTTGACAATAATTGAATTACACCTTTGAGATTTAACTCAAAACTCAGTTGAGTGCTTTTTGAAAACCAGACATGCAACTGACACTGACCAAAGATTGTGTAAATTAATATTAATAATATCAAAACAATTTTATGGCATTATTAAATATAACAAATAGTTTGACTTAGCTCATCAGTGACTAATTAAAATTTGACTTTATATAATTATTACGAGTATCGTCTGTCAACACCTGTCAACTGGTTAGTCTCAGTACTTTTGTTTACCACTCACATTTATATTTCAACTATTTGAACTATCTTTCATTTTTCATGCCTCTAAGCAATCTTAACTAACTCTTAACTCTTCAAATGCAGTTCCTAGTGCTTAGTGCTTTTAAATTGTGACTCTCTTTTGAATACTATGCCTCTTACGACTTGTTTAACCACACACACAACACACACACATACACGCATAAGCTGCCACACCCACACCCGTACACACACACACGCACAGCCATACATCAACATGAACAACTTTGCATGTAGCCAATCGAAACAGCTTGAACTTGAATTCGATCTGAACTTGATTCTGGACATTGTATCTGGTATCTTTATCAACTCACCCGCACCCGCACCCTACACACGCATGAGTAGAACTCGTTGGAATTTAATTAGTTGCACCATTTTGGTCAAAAATGTTTATCTTTTCATCTCTCGCTCACACTTTTTATGGGTTGAATAAACTATAAAATTGCTCGGTTCTCACCTGAAAACAAAATGGCAGCCGCAATATGAAATAAATCATATAAAATGGCATACATCGAATTTGATTGATTTCTTGAACGTCTTTGCAGAAATTGAACTTTTAAATAGTTGACAAATTCAACATGAATACTTTATGCGCTTCCAGGAAGAGTCCTTTTCGCGCCATCCAACAATTTTGACTTACTTCCATTTGTTCAAATAATCATTACAATTCAGAATGTATTCATTATTCGTAGTTGACAATATTTTAAAGATTTAAAGTTTGTGAATACTCCAATTGTGGTATTAATTAATTAATAGTTTTCTTCCACTTTCAAACGAAATAGTTGCTTTCGGTCCATCGACTTGATCCATGCATTTCAAGTTGCACTTCTATTTGGCTGCTTTTGGCTGCATATCCATTTGTTGTTGCCTCTTTGTCAAGCCGTGCCACATTCGGATATTGGCCTTTTGTAGTTTGCAGAAAGCAAATGCCGCAAAGCAAATAGCCATAAATTAAGTAAACTATTATATCCGATTTGTAAACATATAATCAAAGATCGTGTCTTTAATTTCTATATTCAGAGTGTTGGATTTGCTAGATCCGATCGCACAGTTTCACAGCGTATACAAACAAGATAACGTTATTCTGCAGGAATCAAAGTTTTTATTTATCTAACGACGCGACTCATTCGGCAGTCTAAAACGGAGTGTGATTACATGCTATTGTTAAATTAATATTTGAGTACATACGAATAAAGGAACAATGCAAAACTTAAGATAAGCTAAATAAGAGTTGCCAGATTGTTACATTACATACAATAGAGTCACATTTGTAACACAGAGATACCACTAGCACCGGAACAAATAGCACCAACACCCGATTAGTCTGCACACATCCACAGCTTCTTCCGACGGGCTGCCAACAATAATGCAGCTGATTGTATTGTTCAGGAAGTGGGATATAGAAGGTCCCAGTAATAATAATAATATCTTCAATTGTTATTCACTTTATATTCAGCAAATTATTTTAATATAATAGTTTAAATGTGGCGTTATGAAAAATGATTGAGCTTGCTCTCCTCATAGGCTGACAGATATTGGTTTTGCTGTATTTGCCGATGATTTTCCAATTTCTGTCGATGCACCCTCTGATCTGGTCGCTGATACTCGTTTGGGGTTATCTGGTGCAACTAGTTCATCTGCTTCTTTAGTGGGGGATGCCGTGGAGTTCTGGGTAGCATCGCAATTTACGTCCAGCATTTCGATGTTTGACATGAGCTAATAACTATTTTTTGATTGTGAATATATATAACGATTCGCAGGATCGCTACGAGGCATACTGAATTCAAAAGAAATAATGCCGAATATGATGGCAGGGAATCAACCAGCCTCAATGTGTCCAAATGTAGCCATTTCTTTTCAATTCATATCCTATATATAAAAGGAATGAATTGAAACCAATATAATATCGTTATAAGCAGCCCTTTCTCGAGCATGGTTGAAGGCTGCTCGCCAACTGAGTGAATGCTATTAACTGATTATTATTATAAAGCGATTTCCACTTTACTTTATTGTTATTCTTAAGAATAGCATCTTTTATATATATATTATTTATTTATAAGTTGAGGTTCAGATGACTTGGCAGGCGAGGGAATATAATTTCTTGATTTCACTTGTTATTATTAATTCGTGACGTCAATTTGCACATATAGCGGACAAACGGACATATGGACGGATCTGATATCAGAAGTGACATTTTTCGATTCTTTAACAATATCTTTTAAGATGAAATGCAGAATTTATCTTTGTGATCCTAAAGCAATTCAATTTGTATATTTTATCAAATATTAAATTATTCGAATTGAATTAATAATTATATTAAATTCTATATCTCCGCACCCCCCTACCCCAGCATACCCATTAAGAAAACAATAGATTTTATAGGTGCCAAACTGGTCTTTGAATTAATCAATAATTTTTGTTTTATTATTGTAATATATCGTATAAAGTAATATAATATATATATAATTATATCGTCGTCATCAACTTCAGTAGATAAACAATTAATAACATCATGCTTAAAGAATAGCTAATAAATATATATGTAACTAATTCTATTCGCTACTTAAAACTAAAGATACTCTTAAGATGGTCTATTCCTGTTACAAGAAGAGCCACCAGAGCTACACTCAAAAAAAAATCATACCCGAATTTGAGAAATTCACCATACTTTTTGGCGCCAAGGGTAACTCAGCCTATTAATCAAAAGTATATTTCTAAAAACCATAGTTTTTCTTTGATAAATTCCAGGGCGATTCTCTTTTGTTTTCTGAGTGTAGAAATTAGCTAAAATTGTGAATAATTATCGTCTGCAAATATTGCGAATAAATTGGTTTCGTTCTTTGGTGTGCTGCTAAGGCTAATACTCGATTTAAATAGAACTAAGCTGAGTAGAGCTGATGCTGTGAGGTGCCCATCAGGACGTCGGGTGACATGACGACGCCATGGCTCAGCCTGCGAGCCATGCCGGGAGTTCGCGGCGGCGTTGAGGGCACGGGTGGAGCACAGCGTAGACTGGGCGTGGGACTAGAGATGAGATGATGCTTCTTCTGCTGCTGCTGCTCTCTGGGCAATGTGGCGCTGTGCAGTGGACGCGTCTCGTGCTTGATGTGTATTCGGGCCAGATCGCTCTCGACCAGCAGCGGATGGCTAATGGTGCGTATAACTTTTGGCATTTTCGCAGTTGCCGCATCGACGGTGTCCAAGTTCTCTGTGGATACCGCTTGATAATGGGATTTATCCTCCGATTTGAGCTGCGACTCGGGATCCTCCTGGGTCTTCTTCAGCTTGTGCCACATCTGGACATCGCACACCTTAAGCTTCATGTAGATGAAGATGACGACGCGATAGAAGGTCACATAGCCAGCGAGCAGACAGAGTGCGAACGTTGCATGATCCGAGAACGATTGGAATGGCTTATTCAAGTCCCAGAGTATCCACTCTTGCGTCTTGCAATATTGATAAATGGCCGGTGTTATAACCATCCAATAGAAGAGTAGCGTAAACAGCTCGATAATCCTTTTCTGAAACATTGTTCGCGATCGGGCACACTTCGCGCGTTTCGTTTCGTTTCGTTCCGGTGCGTTTGGGTTCAAGATTCGTTACTAAATGATGTGCACAGAGCGCATAGCCCAGCCATATATAATACAAATCAACATTCCATGCAGCCAAGCTCAGCTGAGACTAAAACTGAGACTGAGACTGACTCTGGCGACAAAGACTGAGCCAGAGACTGAGATAGAGAGAGAGACACTCTGAGTCAATGTTGTGAATGTGACTGCGACTGCGACTGTCAGCTATCTCTGGTGTTTTGTTAAGGGGTGGCGGGTGTTGGGTGTTGGGTGGGGGTGTGATTCTGTGATTTTTACTTTGTGGTATCAGCTTGTGATAGGCATTAACTATTCGTATTTTATCGGCTATATCGACTTGAAACGTAAACAAAATCGACGTCAATACGAAATCCCAGGAATATCGGCATTAATTCTTGGAACTGGTTTATAGGGGTCTACCCCACTGGCACGGAAAGGCAGACAGGTGCAACTGAAACCCAAACAGGTTGAGTGACAAATTGAGCCGTGCTTTGAGTGTTTAAACAGTTCGAGCAGTTTCATTATACAATTTGCCATTTACATTTCTTAGATCATTGGATCGACGTCGACCATCGACCATCGACTTTGACTTCGACTTCGGCATCAGCTTCAGCTTCGGATTTGATTTTGGTTTTTTTTTATCGTGTATTGTTTGCGGCGAAATTTTCGAACTTGTGTTGAGTTTTGAAATCGTGTACAAGTGATTCACGCGAGTGTAAATTTAATTTATTATGCGACTTAAGCACCTGTAGTAACTGATGAATTTCGCTTTGCTTTTTTGCTGTGATCGCTTTATAAAATGCTTTTGGCATGATTTCACCGCTCTTTGCAGGCAAAAGACAAACAAAGATTTTATGAACTTTAATAATATTAATTACTGCTAATTGCTTGGTGCCAAAGTCAAAGTCAATCAAAACAGCTCTGACTGTTTCTAGAATTGCAGTTTTCATCTATCTCTATAAGCTATCTCTTTTCTGGTTATTTCCATCTATATTTATACAGTTGAGTCGCTCATTTCACAGATCCTCGTCGGCACTGCGTCATTTGCCGAGTGAATCTCGTGAGTTAAATCGAAACTCGAATGAGTCTTAGCAATGGCAAAGCAACATGACTTGCCATTAATTAGCATTATAATGAGCCATGAGGTAGTTCACCTGGGCACGAGCCACACGCTAATTGGCCTACTGCTATATGTATATATATATATATATATATATAGATAGTTGGAGGCTAGTTTTTGCCGATCTTGAATTGCCCTACACTCGGCCCGTTTCTTGCGAATGCCATTCGATGTGGTTGTATCAAACAAATACAATTATCATAACTCAGTCCACAGTATCTGCACTGGCTGCACTTCTTGATGCGATCTCTCAATAATCGCACAGATACTTGTCTTCTACTTAATAGATTTATTTCAAGAATTTTCTTATCTTGAATTCCTCCACGTTACGTTGCGGATAGAGACGTGTTCTTAACCAATTCGCATAACAGCCAAACAAATATAATAATTGTATTTTCAAGAATTTTTTAATCATCGCTTTGCCCTATTCTGCTCTACTTGTTCTTGGGTCTGAATATTTTATGAATGAAATAGATAGTTGACTGTAGACGAGTTCTTTAGTCAAATGAGCACAGCGACTTGAACTACTTATATTGTTGTATATATATATATATATATATATATATATATATGTATAAATATTCAGTCATGGCCTATTCTCAATTCAGTTTTAAATACTGCATTTTTATGAATGAAATACGATCAAGTTAGACCTGTTCTCTACCAATGGATATATCATTATATATATACTTAAAGAATTTTCTAAACTTGCCCTAGTTCAAAGCTCAAACGATTTTATGAATGAAGAAATACGTTTTATACGGGTTTCTCAATTACGTTGATTTGCATGAAATACCTTACATGATGGGTGTGTTCCTTTAAATACATACAAAATCACAAAACAGCCACACAACTACAATCTCTAATTCTTGTGTATACTTGTAATAATTGTGAAGATTTTTCCTATCTATATACGTACTTGACATGTATTTACATTTATCTATGTTAACTAATTATCACCTGTTGGCCACACATATATAATATATACATAAATTAGTCATTACTTAGCTGTCATCCAACATTTTCACATCTCTAGCTAGCTAGACAATTTTTGATTTTTATTTTTGGTTATTCTTCTCGCACTTTTAGCGCTTTCTTTGGCCAGTCATAAGTCTGAGCTTTCAGTTTCAGTTTCGGTTTCGGTTTTGAATTTAAAATTTTAAATTTTGATTGAGAAATCTATTTTGAAATCTATTTTATGTTGTCTGTGTTTACTTTTTTGATTATAGTGAAGGCAAAATGAAATACAACAAAACTTCCCACTGCGCTTTGACAAATACATAATAAAAAAGTATATCTATGTATATTTTTTTTCTTAAATAAACCAAAAATATACAAAAATAGTCATTGAAAACTGAAGCTTGTATGTATACTTAAAAACAGTTGCAAACATAAATGATACAAATTGTAATATATGTTTAAATTTAACTCAAATTTTACAAATTTCCTTATATATATAAAAACGTTTCTTTATTTTTGACCTTTTTTTTTTAATTTGATTTCTGTAAACCACAAACAAAAAAAAAAAAGAAGAAAAATACTGAGGAATGCATTTCTAGAGCAACACAAGCAATTGTGATGCATATTTAAAGGGCCTGCTGTTTACACCCGATGAAGCCAGTTGTGTGCACCTATTGAAAACCATTTCCAATCCCAACTGCTGTGTATAAAACGTTCCATAAAAGCACGTTCCAGCTGCACTGTTCAAATGCGTTTCTCATTATCTTGCACTCGAATCGACTCGAACTTTGCTCGTGCTTCTCAAACTACAAGAAGTTTTGCAATTTTGCTTCATTCGATTCAGAAAAACAAAGTCTATTAAAGTTGCTTCGTTTACACATCAAATTAATAAAACATTCCATCAACAGTTGTGGTCCGTTAGACTTTTTTATACCTGTCCGTGGTAAATGTTGTGGTTTCCATTTATAAAGTTTTGTGTTACGTAATTTTGTTATTTATTAATTTGTAATCTGTTTTCAATATTGGCTCCAATTAATTGCACTTAAAAATTCGATTAGCTTTTAAGCGATACAACAGCTGAAAACAACAAAAAATACATACAACAAACCAGCAACAACAACAACAACAACACCAACAACCAACAATGCTCAACACTCAACTGTAAATTTATACAAATTGCAATAATAAACTTTTCTTCTTCTTCTTTTCACCTTTTCTCAACAACAATGCTTACCATAAACTAAAAAAAAACTAACTAATTTTAACCACCTGCCCCCTTAACAATCAAAAATTTACACTGTTTCTAAAAAAAAAATTTAAAAAAAAAAATGTAAAAATTGAAATTGAAATCGAAATCGCTCTCAACATAACCGTACTCGTAATCGTTATCGTAACCGTAACCGTAACCGTACCACCCGTACCATCGTTCTTCCTTTACTTCAGGGTAATGCGGCCAACTCATCGGAAACGTCAATGGCGACACAGCCGGGCGGTTCGGTGACATCCCGAGCGGCCAGCGAGACCCGTTCGGGTCCGGCCGGTTCGAGCAATGCGGGCGCTACAGGTAATAGCAGTGGTGGGACCGCTGGTAGTACACAGACCGGTG
Organism: Drosophila melanocephala; assembly: GCA_037043625.1. NCBI lineage: Eukaryota > Metazoa > Arthropoda > Insecta > Diptera > Drosophilidae > Drosophila > Drosophila melanocephala. The sequence goes on along the minus strand of JBAMBD010000013.1, from coordinate 2,023,049 downwards.
CAAAATTCCGTCATGGCCTATTACAGCTAATGATACACACGATAGATCCACTACACGATGGTAAGTTCGTTGAGTTTGTCACACACACAATGTGTTTTGCACAAGTCAAAAAAAAAAAAAAAAAAAAAAAATGAAAGAAAATTAAATTAAATTAACCCTTGCCTTAACCCCAGCCCATCCCTTAAACTACAATCAAAGAGCTCCTCCCCACCCAGCCAAAACCAAACGCTTACACCCAAAAACAAAAGCAAAAATACATTATACCAACTACTTATACTAAATTAAAACTAAAACTTAAAAGAAAAAAGAAAATGTGAAAAAATACTTTGTGTTCAATTCTTTAAAGTCTGTGTATATTCTGTGTTCCTTCTAATTGGATGTTTGACTTGCTAGCAAAAAAGTTACTTCTTACTCTTTACTCTGCAACTTCTCCTTTTTGTCTGTCTCTTTATCTTTCACTCTTTCGTTTTGTTTGTGCTTTGCTTTGTTTGTTTGCTTTTTCTGTTTCGGTTTCTGCTTCGGTTTCTATATTGAGTTGGTTAGATTTTAATGGCTGACCTTGAGGCCACTTATCTAATTACCACGCCGTAGCCAGCCAGTCAGCCCGGCGAGTCAGCCCGGCCAGACGGAGAGTCGTCTGGCGCTCGACAAATGACAGCCTTACTCTACACTCCCATTACGATTACCATTCCCAGTTCCCAGTTCGCAGTTCCCAGTTCGCAGTTAACTGTGGCCAGGTCCACCCCTAATGCCAAAGTTTTCCATGTTGTTTTTTTGGGGCACGTATTCGCTGGTTTGGCTTTCTATTAGAGCACCGGACGTGCTCGCATTGATTTATTATGTATTAGGCACATAGCCGGGCCACGGGCATGGGCATAAATATGTATGGGGCTGACAAGTGGCGTTGCCACGGCAATGGCCCGCAGACCAAGTCCAAGACAAAACTCAAACTCAAACGCAAACTAAGCTAAAAAACTAAATCAAACTAAAGCAAACCAGCCAGGGCCGGGTCGACAATGGGGCGGTTACCAAGGCTTACAAGCGCAAGTGTTAGAATTCTTTATTTGTTTTCGTTGTTGTTGTTACCTAATTGCCAGTGGGCATTTAAATCTTGTTGGTTAATTGGAAAATTATAAAAAAATAGTTTAATCAAGTCTTAAAAACCAAAATAATTACTTTTTTATTCACTAGTCAGTCGAGGTTTATCGAACTGTTTGCACAGATTTTAATATAGTATTTAAATATATATTTCATCCAGATCAACTAGCTTGTGTAAATTGACCAGCGAACAATCTTTTTCTAGCCCTATCTTTAGGCTTGCCCTTTAATATATTATTTATATTTTTTTCATTGTTAAGTTTCTATTCGTTTTCATTTTTCATTTTCTTCTAAAGCTTCAATGCTATTTTTTTGTATAGCTTTGCTACTGCCTCATTAAAATGCAATTTACTTTTCCATATACCATATTATTTGCTCATTCAGTTTGTTCAATAATTTTGCTTAAAAAAAAAAAACAACAAAACAAAATAAAAAAAAGAAAAAGAAAAAAAAACAAGTAACGAAAATATTTTATGTTGTTCAATGTCAGTTTGGAGTTACATTTATATACTATATACATATGCGTTATATATTATACTATATCCATGAAATACTTATATCTCGTGTTCGATAAAACAAAAGAGCATTCTTAGAATGTTATGCGCAGTTTAGTGTGATTAACGAATGTACGAGTGAATATTTATATCTGTATCTTTAAGATTGTTTTGATTGCTTTCGTTTCATTGCTTCGCCCGAAGAGTTTGTTTCGTTTCTGTATTTTCCACTGACGTCAACTTTGACGCGTGACAATAACAAAATAATTTATATTGTACATATTACATATAATACATATACATATACATAGACAAACACATACACATATAACTTACATATTTATAAACAATGTGTGCATTTAATGTTGTATGTGTTAATCGTAATTGTAATTGTAATTACTTAGCAACTAGTACAATTGCCTCTACAAAAATGCTGTTCGAAATTGGCGCGGGCCTAAAACAAGCCGAAAGCAACGCGATATTCAGCGATATTCAATTGTACTTAATAGCTGCAAGCTATTAACGAGCTGCTTGCATGTATCCAGTTGACTAGTCGAGCGGGTTGTACTTATATTCAATTCAATTCAATTCTATTCTATATATTCAATTGTAAGCGTTCATATTTACCTATAGTTGGAATGTGCATTGTACTCAAATATGTTCGTACATATGTCTTCAAATGTGCCTTTTAACTAATGCAGCCATATTAAATTATAAATATTCATTAATGGGAAATGCATTGAAACAAGGATGACACACCGAACCGAAGCTTTATTGACAAAGTTATTTACCTATGACAAATCGAATACACTGAACTATTTTTATTTGAAATTATTTATTCAATGTCAACTAATATCAGTCAACGCAGAAAAATGAATAAAATGCAAAATAAATAAATAAATTATATGATTTTCATCATTAATATTGGGATGGTTTTATCTTTGAGACAAATGACGAAGTTATTATTCTTAAATGATAAACTTTAAGCTTAAGCACTTGTCACACTACTGTACCAAGATTATCATTAAAGTGTAGTTTCTGATTTAAATTATTAATTAATATATATACATATATCCATGTTCGCCAATGTTTCAATGCTATTCCAATGTGCTTAGTTCCAGTGAAGAGCATGCTCTTAATTGAATTTGTATTAGTATCAGATGCATATGTATTAATTGTATGTAAAAGGTTTGCAATATGAATATGTATATTAGATATATTAGCTAAGGTATATATACATATATATCTATAGTATATTTAGTTGTAAGCTAGGCTATAATCTAAGCTCTGTCTCTCATTCTCTCTCGCTGTACCTTCGATATGAACACATATGTATATGTATATACAAAATGATAGTGTCAAATGATAGTGTGGTCTCCACAAATAGGCGGCTCTTGAGCCGCAATCGATTGACACCCAGAACGTACCACTTCATGCCACATTGACAACAGCAAACAAAAACAAACTAAATTTTATTAATAACAACCCGTCCGTTTTCCCAAAGCCAAAAGATATTCGCAATCGCATTAATCCAAAACCTCAAAATTAAAAAAAAAAATTAAAACCAATATGAAACAGTTCCCAATTCCTAGTGCAAAACACAAGATCGCTGTCACACTCAAAAAAAAAAAACAAAAAAAAAGGAAAAAAACTAAAGCTAAAAAAAAGAACAATTGAAAAAAATGTAGACCAAAAATCCATGAGACTCTGACACGGTAAATATCAGTAGTGTATTAGTCTAGTTATTATATCTAGCTTACTTAGTCTTAGCTGTAGTTTAGTAATGCCCCCCGCCCCCTTCAAAACACACACTCATGAGCGCCCCCCTACCCCCGTCCCCATCTAAACTATGCTTAGACTTCAATGCTGTTTTATGTGTCTACTTACACTGTCCTACTAGCTTTCTGAACTATACGCTATACGCTCTCTGTTCTAGTCTATACCTCTCAACTTTAGTTTAGTTTCTAACTCGTACTATTACTATTCTATTCTAACTACCATATAATCAACCTCCAAAATGCTATTTCGCAACTGACATCAACATTTTGTATAAAATATTTTCAATATACTCTAACCCAAAAGCAAAACAAAAAAAAAAAAATTATGATAATAATAATAAGGGCATTTAGCTGCTTGTAAATTAATTTAAAAGATATGAAAACAAAATATATGAAAAAGATATAATTAACTGGGTTAATTCGTTTTATTCTCATTTTTAATCGATGCAATTTTATTCTTTCTTTCTTCTTCTTTTATTCGTTTGATTTTTGAAAAATAATAAACACTTGGATTTTGCGTTCAAAACTCAATTCGTTGTGTGCAAAAAAAATAAAAACAAAACAAAAAACTACAAAAACACCGCCTACTACTCTACTCTACTACTACTACTACTACCACTACTACTACTACTACTACTCAACAACACCCACATACACATACACACACACACTCTGTGTATGCATTTTTTATCGAAAATAAAAAAAAAAACACCTCCCTCAAAAACCCAACACACAATTACAATGACAAAGATGATGTTCCAGGCAAAGTGGACGAGAAGGCAACCCAGCTGCATGCGATTGCCTCGCTTAAGGTACTGCTGGATGCCACCAAGCCGCAACGGGGTGGCGCCACCACCTCAGCGGCCAATCACGTCAAGATTAATCTAAAGGAGACAACATTGGCCGATCGACCCAATGGCAACATCGATACAACTCTCGATTCGGTAAGTTGTGCTCCCTATTTTTATGATATGCATATCTGATATGATATTTGCAACAAAATTGTGCTAATGAAAAATAATGCTCATGATTTCTAGGCATGATTTTATTTATATATTTTTTGATTTCCTTAAGTGGTTTCTTAATCGTATTTACATTGATTTCTGTTTTATTTGAACAAAACAAATGAATTGAAATATGTCACACACAATGCGCTGCATACAACTTCATTCAACAAATCGCAGCTGAATATCGTATATGTTAATATCGTAAAAGTGAATATTGTAAGATCGAACCTCTTGTAAGACGTAGTCTGTGGACCATTACGATATTATCGATTTAAGGCCATTCTGCGTATCTACCGTTAAATGTTAAGTGTAATTCAATTTTGATTTAACCCTTTTCATGTTTTTTTTTTGTGTCAGTGTTTAGATAGACAAGTTTCCAGCGCGTCCCAAAAAATTGTTCAATATTTGTATACAAAAAATTTCTCTAACTGTTGGCATGTTTCGTCTACATTGCTAATTGATTGATTGATTGATTGGTTACCTGATTGATGCGTTTGGACTGAATCTAAACTACATGTATACCCCATTTTATACACGTATGTTTTCAATGTGACCCCAGGCATTTGTTCTATATATGTATATGTTTCATATTATGTGTTTTACAACTGCTGTTGTTGGTTTTCCTAAGCCCAGCCATTTTTAAATGTGTAGACAATTGACAGTTTCCTAACAAAATAAACCAAAATAAACAAAAAAATAACAAAAAAACAAATGCGGTCTCTGTGTATTCCTATGCAACGTCTATGTGTGACTTTTAAAAACTTTATTTTGTTCTTTCAACTTACGAAATTAACTTTCCATACAGCTTTCCAATCCACAAAACACTCACCCCCTCAACTAATCACAAACCTTTCGTTGTGTATGTTTACTTATAACCTTAATTGTAATACTCTATCGCCCATGCCCACCAATCCATACATCCATCTCTCTCTCTATCTCTGTCTATCTCTCTCTGTCTCTCTCTTTCTCTGTGTGTGTGCGTGTGTGTGTGTGTGTCTGTGTGTGTGTCTGTTTCATTGTCTTGCCTTTCCCTCACCCAAAATCAAAGAAAATCAAGAGCTAATTCGGAATTGTCAAAATCTTTGAAACGATTATCATTTCTGCAGACTGCATTCGGAACCGATCGTATTTGCTTTGTATCTTGAACTGTAGTGTTAAACGAATGATGACTACTCGCCTTTAATAATATAGACAATAATAGACAACTTACACACACTGTTTAATAACACACACAATTATGTCATTTTATTTTTAGATCATAAATGATTTTCCCATAATTTTCATTCATATTTTCGCCAGTGTTGCTGCTGCTGCTGCTGCCTTTGCCACTGCTGCTGTTTGCTCGATGAAGTCATTGAATTATATTCAGTTATTCAGGCATTATATCCAGGCACTCATTTGCAAATGTAGTCGCCACGCGCCGAGCTATGCAATTGACATATTCACACCCATTACAGCCACCACACCCACCTCATCCAACACACACAGACGTGTGTGTGTGTCTCATACTTGTTATTGTTGACATTTCGATGAAAATATACATTTTGGTGCATAGGCGCAAGCAGCTGCTCATGTTCCGATACTATTTATATTTATTTAACTTACTTTTGATTTGTGCAAAAAGATGACAAAGCAAACAAACAAAATTCAAGGCCAATTCAATGGCCATTCAATATTCCATTTGAATGCGACTCACAATTGAAAGCGAACCTTCGACCGACTGAGTTGGGTCTGAGTCATCAACAAAAAAATATATATATATATAGAAAAAAATAGAAAACTAAATTTCAAATGAACACGGAAACATACTTTAATTAAAAATGTCGTAAATTTCTCTTTTGCTCTCAACTGTCCCACACTCAAAAAATGTAATTGTATTCGAATCCCGTTCTATGTGTTTGTTATGTAAAAACCCAAACAAAAAAATTCCCAACACACTTCTTCTCACTCTCTCTAACTAACTACTCTATCTCCCAGCTATCTGTCTCTGTCTCTCTCTCTCTCTAACAGTGTTTGGTTTATTAATCAAGTATTATTTAAATATCTGAAGCTAAGAACTTAAGCCAAAGGCAAATTCAACTAATATTCTCAACAAAAATACCATAAATATTTAATTTTCTTTATACCTAAAAAACAAAAAACAAAAAAACAAAAAAAAAACAAAAAATGAATGAATTTAAATTTAAATTCAATTCTATACCAAAAGCCATCGTTAAGTGGTCGACGTCCTAGCTGGATTGAGCAGAGGGTCAAAATTCAGACACGCAAATTTAGCATCAAAGTTAGTTTCATAATCAATTTATTATTGCTCTCTATCTACCTCTCTCTCTCTCTATCTCTCTCTCTCTATCTATCGCTGTCTACTCTCTATATATTGCATACAAATTTATTATAATTATTTTTATTTTTTTATTGAAAATATCGTTAAAACTGTATATCTTTGCTGTGTGCATTAAGCGACGTCAGCGACAAACAAACAAAAGATAACCCTGACGATGCTTTCAACAACCGAACGCGTCTCGATTTAAACGCTCCTGGGCAGTGGAATGCGGGGGCAATGACAATGACGGTGGATTAAATGGTTTCTCGCACCCAAATGTCTAGAAGATGAGGCAATCGCAATCGCCATTCTACATTCCACATTTGCATCTAATCGATTTGAATATTAAATTTGCCCATGTCCGTGACTATAAATTCGATATAATGTAAATATAAATAAAGGGATAGTAGCAGAAAGTGAACACATTGAATTAATAGAATAATGATTTAGACCCGCGTTGATTTAAATATCGTAAATCACATATCAAGATATATCAGAGTGTCAACCCGAAACGAATTTAGGTTCCCAGTCCCATTTAGGTATGTAAAGTAGAAAAATTCTGTTAAAGATTTCGGTATTCTTCCAAACTTTTTTACGGAATTCGTTCATGTAAAGGCACCTTGATTTTTACAATATACAATTTGGAGAACGCTGGAATACTGGGATACCATTTGAACCAAAAACTTTACAAGCATTGGACGAATACATATATCATATAGCTCGAGCGGTTTTTTAAACGAAATTTCTCGTGGATTATCTTCTACGTGCCTAGAATAGCCATTATTTCCTGTAGTAGAAAGCATTTCAGACCCCATCAAGCATTCGTTTGTGCGATGGTTCTCAAAGAGACTGTAAGAACTATATTAAAATTTGTTTTAAAATAAATTAAAAATTAAGTATGCAACAGGATCTACTAAAATGATTTCCATTTCGCTGTTTGGGTTGTAAAAAATGTTAAATTTAGGCTCTGATTCTGATTCCGAATTTGAATTGGTAAACATGCGGTTTCGATTTGTCACATTAATGTAAATGACTATATTTAAACCTACCCATGTTTACCCCACTTTTGATTCATACTAATTATGAATCATTTCGAACTCAACATCATCAATATTCGATCAAATTACACTGAAGTCGTCGCTCAGTTTGTCATCGTCAACCACATCCAATGCCCAGGAACGTTAAACTGAAACCGCAGGTGCCACAAGCAAAGAATATAGTGGAATTAGTGCTAATTGTACTCTGCTTTATCGCAAACTTGTAAGAGTATAATCACTCACGTTGCTGTAGTGGCGCTTTTAAGACAATGTAGCGTTAAACACTCTAATCTCTAAACTCTATTTAACTAGCATTTTAGTCACCTAAGCATAACTATATAAAATGTTTTACTTTCTATTTTCGTTACACTCGATCGACTTTAGTTCGGGCTGTGCTCATGCGCATCCATTGATTGTGTGTGTGTCTGTAGCCTGTCTGTATCTGTGTTCTTGCACTTAAATCGAAATAAAAGCACTGAAAAAAAGAAAGAAAGAATGAAAAGAGATCAACATTTGAGCATGCCTAAGAATAAGACTAAGATGCTGACATCTCTGCACGTTACACTACTCGTATAGCACCCTCAAATAAATTGTAATCTAACTAGAAAGTAAGTGCATAACTGTTTGTATGTGTTTGTTTTTACTTACACTATACTACCACATATTGTAAGCTACTCCTTTTTTAAACTCTGGCCACACTTAGCTCGAACCACTTACTACTTAATCAACACCATCGAATCCTACTTACTGAACCAGAGTCAGCTCTTAACGTCTGTTTGTGAGTGCGTCTCCTCCACAACTCAAAACTAGAATACTGCTTCCGAAATCAAGCTAAAACCCTTGATCTGTTCAAACATACATATTTCGCGCTATCAACCGCCTCATGCTCATATGTAAACATAGCCAAAAAGACATATCATACATGGTCAAATCTCCGTCAGACTCACCCACATCTATTTTATACTTATAAACTATCTCTTAACAAATTACAAACAATATGTACTATTCTATTATACATAACTTATCTGAAGTCAACATTTATATATATATATTGTATAAACAAACAATGATCTCTTAAAGCACCGCAAAAGCTTACACTTTAACATTTTATAATATATATAAATATATATATCCATATCCATATCCACGCTCGTTCGCAAAACGTAAGGCGCCCGAAATAATCGATGATGAACCGGAGCCCCTGAGCATGGCCTGGCCAGATACGGCTCGGAAGCGACTCACCTACGTTCTGGTCGCCCCCCTCCTGGTGCCCATGTGGCTAACATTGCCGGACACGAGAACGCCGCGCGGCAAACGCTTCTTTCCGGTCACCTTTATAGGCTCCATCGTTTGGATAGCTGCCTTCTCCTATCTCATGGTGTGGTGGGCCAATGTCGCCGGAGACACGGCGCGCATACCCCCCGAGGTAGGCAAAAATTCAAAATTTATTAAATTCCATTTCGTAAGCGGCTACAATTTAATTAAACAAAAATATAAAAATGTAATATAATACTTATATACAAATACTAATATAAATATATATTTACTAACTTATTTTTGAATATTCATCGTATTTTATATGCAAATTTTGAAAAAAAATATATACATTTTTACTAATTTATTTTGGTAATATTCATTGTATTTCACATTTAAATTAGTTTAATGAAAAAATAAAAAATAAAAATAAAAGAAAATAAAAATGAAATAAATACTTAAAAATATATACATTCTTACTAATTTATTTTAACAACGTTTACCTTAAATTTAGTTAAACAATCTACAAAATTATAATATTTTCAAGTTTTTTGGTGATTTTTTTTAATTTTGTGCTTGCATTTTTGACCAAATTCTCATTCCCTCTCAGGTTATGGGGCTCACCTTCCTGGCGGCTGGCACATCCATACCGGATTTGATAACGTCGGTGATTGTGGCTCGGAAGGGTTTTGGCGACATGGCTGTGTCCAGTTCCGTGGGCAGCAACATATTCGATGTGACTGTGGGGTGAGTTGAGGAGCAATCCCCAAATACCAAACTATATATAACTGAGACACATATATATCGAAATATATATGGATGTATATGGAGTGGGTACTAATTGATTGATTATTTGGATGTTTGGAAATGCAGCTTGCCGATACCCTGGCTGATCTATGGGATTATCTACGATGCGCCCGTTGAAGTGAACTCGGTGGGCATGGTGTGTTCCATAACCATATTGTTTATGATGCTCGTATTTGTGGTGCTATCAATTGCCTGCTTCCGTTGGCGCATGAACAAGGGGTTGGGCTTTACCATGTTTCTGTTGTACTTTGTCTTTGTTGCGGTGTCGCTGATGTTCGAATATGATTTGATCACTTGCCCCGTCTAATAACCGCAAGGCAAAACTGCAGCCGCAAAACTCTGTAACAAAGACAAAAGTCACACACACCCTCACAAAAACACACAAGACACACACAAACACGCGCAAACCAATTAGCTAAATTTATATACAAAACAAATTAATAAATTAATTAACAAATTGACTAAACAAACTTATCGAATTGTTAAACAAATGCATAAATCACAACACACAAAGGAAAGATGAAAAAACCCGAAGAAAAAAACAAAAGAAGCTAAAAACGAGTTAGTTAGTGCTATGTGCAGCGTTTTTCCTTTTGCAACAAAAGAGACATTTACTTTAAATGTTTAGCAGCAGCTTTTTAAGCCGTATAAAACAAAGCCAACAACATATTGAACAAAAAAATACACACAAAAACACACACACAAAAACTTTTCAGCTTTATCTCTCTAACTCTGTCTCTACGTCAACTAAGAACCTTAACTAACTTATCCATAATTGATTAATTACTATTTAGAAGAACAAAAAAAAAAACCTCAAATAATGGCTTCCCAATCAATTACTTTACTTAAACGTTTGGGTTTTTAAATTACTACTAATTACGAGTATATAAAATCTACTTAAGTCCTTACTTGGCACAAGCACCTTAAATATGTTATGAAACGAGACAGCCAGAAATTATGTTGAGCATATTTTAACTCTGCAAAGTGTTGGGCGGTCTTTATTACTTATCCTATCCCTAATGTATTTTCCAAGTCTGAAGACGACCATTTCATCCAATTTGGGATTCTAATACGAAAGCTACAGCAATCCAAATTGTTCCTAGTATTTCAAAATAATATGAAAAAAAATGCTTGGCATTAGCTAAACTTTCTAAAATTTCTAGAACTCAATGTTTTAAATTTCAAAAAAAAAACCTTTGCATATATCCAATTTCTGTCCCGTTCCAACACTTGCCGCTCTCTAATACAATATAATTTGCGTGCTCTACCTAACTACATACATACATATAAATTGTTCTAGTAATTTTCCAAAGAAAAAGAAAGCTTTACGCCAGACAGAGCCTAAATCAGTCTAGTTTTACGAAACTTATACTATATAATATGAACTTATATACCACACGCACACTTACATCGCATATATATACTTACTTATATATTGACCTATATTGATTAAGTGATAATTTGCGTACTTATTAAACGACAAAATGATAAGCTACAACTATACTCAAAAAAAAAAACCAAAAAAAAAACCAAAAAAAGAAAACAAAAAGAAAAAGAAAGTGAAAGTGAAAAGTAAAAATTTATGATTAATACTAGGCATACTTAAAAGAAAAATAAAAGAAACATTTTGCTAAACATTTGCCATACATAATTTTAAAACCATGATGCTCGATCGAACCTTTGAAACTAATTATCATTATATTATTATTATGATTGTCGTTATGATTAATACTTATGATTCTTGTTGGCGTGTAAAAGGTGCAGTTATTTCAATTTAAACAATATTTATGATAGACTACATAAAAAAGTTCGAAAACCAAAAAATAAAATGAGATTAATAATTTCATATACGTTTTGCTTAATGAATCCCCTACATATATATATATATATATATATATATATATATATATATGTATATATATAAACACATATATATATATACAAATGAGCATATATACGATATATAAAAAGATATTTAAACAAAAAAAAACAACTTGCTCTCTTTATTTAGAACGTACGTAACATTTTTCTAAACTAAACCTAAAATCTTAAACCTTAAATCGTAAACTCGTAAAAATGGCCGCAAGCAAAATGATGAAAAGCATGAATTAAACATAAAAGCCCATTAAATATATACATACTTATATAGATATATATACATATATATATATAAATATATATATTTTATATAATGAAATGATAAAAACATAAAGTATATATATGCAACTATAACTTAAGTAGGCAATATATCTAAAGATATCCCAAAATGTTTGCATATGGCTCGCAAATTGAAGTTGAGGTAACAAAAAATACTACCAAAAAATACTCACTCGAAAACTAGAACAAAACCAAAAACAAAAAAACACTGAACAGAAAGCAATAATTTTTACAACAAGGCGAAGGCGAATACATTTAAATGAGAACTAGTGGCAGTGACATAAAATTTATAATATATATACATATATATATATATAAATTAAATACTATATGTAATAACACACAATTCAAAAACCAAAACTGTATATTAAAGCACGGCCAGCAAAACAAAAAAACAACAAGAACAAGTAATTTTTGCAAAAAAAGAGATTATAGAAGTGTAGCCCGAGCTGTTGTATAGCCTAGTCGATGCCATCAGATATATATACTTATATATATACACATAAATATGTACACATACCTATAAATGGCAGGATGCATATATATGTACCTAAACTTATATATATGTATTAGAGACGCGAAGGTTAATAAGTGTGTCTGCTTTTCCACCCCATGGGTGGTGCAGTGCATAATAGTATTGCGCACACACATATTATAATTATATATGGACATACCACATACGATATTATAATTACAATGCAGAAAATTTAACCGAGAACAACAAACACCAAATACCAAAACCGCAGAATTAACAACAAATTCACATTGTACAAATACCACGAAGTACATTGCATTAAGTGCGTCACGCCAACCAACGTGGTTGGTTGGACAAATGCTCTATAAACCAACAACATGGCAATGGAGAACTGGAAAACACGAAAGCCACTAAACAATCTAATTAACTGGCCAAAAAGTGGAACAATCCTTGATTTGGGAGTGACACTGAGAGTGAAATGATTATAGTTATACTCATCGACCGTTTCTTTAAATATTTATGCAGCCTTTGACCTTATTTCTGGTTCTCTTTTAATTCTCTTTTTCCTTGTCGAACCTACAAATTTTAGTCTTTCTCTCTCTTTTTCTCTCTCTTTCTCTCTCGGTTTGCTTCAGTCTTCAATCTATTACTTATTCGAACTCAAAACAGCATTTTCCTTTCTAAAGTTAAGCAACTTCAAATCAAGTACTTCCCATCTAATTGTTATAAATCTCCCTTTCTATTAAAGGCTCTGGTTCTCTGTAGAGCTGAGCTGATCTTTTGAAGAGTTGTATGTTTCGATTAATTTCTGTTTCTATTTTAAATACTATACTTATTTTGGCCTACCAATTCACTCTATGGGTTTGCTGTGTTGTTGGGTCTGGTGTCAATTCGCTAAAGTTCAGTTACATCAAATGATAGTAGAGAAACTCATAAATAGACTATCTTAACACATTCTTAACTCGAACGCTCACTTTTACGCATTGATCGGATGGTCTTGGGAAATATAAAGCAATCGGAAGAGCAGGTGACAAAATAAATTGCTTGCTCTCGAAATGAGATAACTTCCAGCAAATGAAAACAAAAGAAAGTCACATAAGCTTTTATACATGCCGTACATGGTTAAAACTAAACAATAATCTTCCAAATTAACTTTAAAAAAAACCAAACACATACGAGAAACATACTTATATATACACACACACACATATATATATATATATATATAGTAAAACATATATATTATAACGATATATACATACTAAAATTACATACATAAATAAGAACTACCAAACATACTTATTTAGTACAGGACACCCAGCACACACTCATACACATACACACACACACACACACACACACACACACACACACACACACATATAAACACCTCACAGGCACTCACTTTAAACATATCGCGCCCACTTTTCTCTATAAAGTACTGCGAACGAGTACAAAAAACTTATGTAGAACTAACTATGCTACAGAATATTCCAAAAAAAAAAGAAAAGAAGAAAAAAAACTAACCTAACAAAATTTATGAAATTGTTAATCGACTAGCATTCCGCACGGAGTGTTCATATACTATATATACTTTCGAAGCACTTTCTCTCTCTCTAATCGAAAACTGAATCCACGAAGCGCAGTACAAATGTCAGCGTCTGTTAGCATTTTATACAAGAAGACAAGAAGAACAAATCAAAATTAAATGACACCCACAAACAAGCACACACACATCCACATACACATACAGATACAAGTCAATAAGGAATCAGAATCAGCTTAGTTAGCATCGATCAATCAATCAATCATAGTATGAACTCAAGCTCCTTTCAATTCCCAAATCCTAACTCTTAAACGCACACACAAATTCACACGTCAAGTGGAGGTCGTAAAGGTCTCGCTCTAAAGCAACTTATATAAGATTATATATATATACAGAAAATATATATGTATATATATATATGTATGTATATAACATATGCATATATATATATATATAAATATATATATATATATGAGAAATTGTTATGGTTATAGATTTTTACAAAGTTGAATAATTGCGTAACGAAAAATCCAAACCAAAAAAAAATTGTTGAAAAATTAGTAAAAATGTTCATAACATATAAATGAAGCGTTACAGAGCAAGAAATAATAATAATAATAAATATTAAAGATTAATAAAACGAAAAATACAGTATATACTTTATAAAATATTAAACTTACAAAATACAAAATCATTGTTTGAAATTAAAGTGAAAAAGAAAACTGAAAAAAAAGAAAGAAAAACACAACTTGTGTCTGCTAATTTTGTCCTTGACCAAATTTTATTTAAGTTGCAGCTTAAAGCGCCGTAAGTATTAAACAAATTTTAATTAAAACTAAAAACAATTGGCATATTAAAAATACCTATAGAAATTCCATAATATGAAATTAGCAAACACATAGCACAGACAAATAATTTATGGACAAACTAAACAATTGCGTTAGTTAACAATTCAATCACCAAACCAACAATAATAATAATAATACTAAACACACTTAATGAGAGAGCACATAATCATTAATTTCAGCTTTAAATACGAAATATATAATTATCATAGATATATACAATACATACATATATAACAAATATATTGATTTTTATAAGTATTTATTATGTATTTACCAAAGCAGATAGTATGAGTAACTTACATTCTTTCCTTTTTAAAATACGTAACGCTGTGTATACAAAACACACATATATATATATATATATATATATATATATATTCGATTATATACTATATGCATAATGATATAGTGTGTGCATGTACGAGTAACGAGTACATCAAATAAACGTTTCAAGTTGCGTCCGTTGTATAACACAAGCAAAAAACAAACAATAACAAATGCGGCGACTGCAAGTTGTCCAGCTGTCAGCTTTCGTTTGCACCGAGCAACGATAAACGATTAACGATTAACGATAAACGATTAACGATTACCAATTAACGAACGACGATCGCAAAAGCTGTCAGTTGTCGTCTGCATAAACTTGACTTTGAATTTGAGATGGGCGCTTGTCTCAGCTTTTCAAACAGGACACGACACGCACGGATTTCTCAATGGGTTTTCTGTATGGCATTTCACCTTTGTATGTATGTTGAGCCATTCCAATAATGCATAGTTCTCGAAATCTCGCAAATCACGCATTGTATTCGTCGTGTTGAGTCTAAGAAATGAAAAGCGCGACAGGTGCCCTGCTCGACTTTCAGTTGTGTTTTAGGCAGCAAACAAAAAACGATAACGATAACGATAAATAATAAGAACCGTTAATGAAAATCCAGCAAAAAGTAATAGTTAACATATTGGTAGACTAATTTAAAGTTTTTTATAGCGTTTTCAAATTTGTAAGTATATAACAACAAGAATAAGAACAAGAACAAGAAAAAGAGCAATGCGTTTATTATTTTTAATAGGCAGGTAAAGAAATGCCAATGCAATTATCGGAATTATCAAGATAATTCCAATCGATTTGATAACGTTGGCAGTTGGCAGTTCGTTAAGCAAAATAACCGTCGTGTGTGTAATACAAAAAAACAATTCCTTACCCACCAGTGACTTTTTGTGTTGTTGAGTTTAATTGTTGTGCGATTTTTACTTTACATTTTTTACATACGTGTAGTACGTAGTCATGCATACATATGTATGTGTATGCATGTATGTGTGTGCTTTATTTTGTAACGAGAATTGTTGAACATGTGTGTGTAATTAGTACGCACATACATACACACATACATACATAAATGTTAATTTGAATAGTGAACAAGAGAGTATTATAATACAAAAACAGAATTAATTTTAATAACTGATACGCTTTTAGCACATAAGATTGTACAAATAATTTATATGAATACATACATAAAATACACACACACACATACACCCACACACACACACACACACACACACACACCCACACATTTGATAATATCGAAAAGTTATAAACAGTTAACTGTCTGTATATGAAAACATTCTAGAAATGAATCTTGCATTAAACGTAATATTTTGAATTTTAAATTTTACGATCTGTTATCCGGAATTCTCTTTTATGTTGTATTTGTATATTATAAGCATTACAAGACAGGACAGGAGAGGACAGGACAGGTCGGAGGAGTATCATCCATCCTGTAAGCGAGTCAAACGAAAGTGATGAAGATGCCATTGGATTGACAAACCGGGAATCCCAGAACTTGCTGAACCATTGAATTCGGCTCTACTTTACAACAATTGCGAATAATACAGCGATGCTCTAAAACAGAATGTTATTTACTTTATAGAAGTACATATTTATACATAACAAAACAAATATATATATATATATATACACACACATATATGGATAATTAAATGCAACATTTAGATTTTATACAGAAAACACCAACACACAATCATGATCCTTCCCTCCCCCTTCCCCCTCCTGAAACCCATCCTTGCATCAAATCAGATCAAATTGTCATTAAAACCAAGAAAAAAGAAAGAAAAACAGCGACTAGAAACAAATCAAATACACAAATAGTCAATTTCGATGGCACTGAAAATACGAGCAAATAGTGACAAACACACCAGTTGATGAAATATATAACAAAAGGCAAATGCATTTTGAGAGGAGAAGAGGGGCGCAAAATGGAACGACACTTATGTAAATCAAAACGAAGCTAATAAGCATAGATACAATACAATGTTAACTAGTTATTTAGGTGAAATATACAACAAGTCACACTCAGATACATTTAAATCGTAACGCTTAAATAATAATAAACATCATCACACACACTAACACAAACACACATACACAATCAAACACTAACACACACACATGCACACACACACAGACACACACACAGATGAACGCGTCAAAGATGAGAAATATGAAAAACCGTTACATAGCCGAATTGTAGCAGAGCCGCAGCAAACGAATTAACGAATCAAATGGCCGTTTAATAAAATTTTTGTTATTAACAACAACAACACCAAGAAAAATTTGTAAAGCATAATTGCATTCAGCATATTGCTAGCAAACAAAAAAAATAATATATATATATATATATACATATATATATATAAAGTTAATGTTCAAACTAACTAATATATAACGAATATTATATAATACAACAAACTTAGACTGTATGTTATTTTCTCAATACAATACCTACCTATAAAAACAATAAAAACAGATTCAATAAAAAGAGTTATCCAAAAGGCAGTGCACAATGTTTGAATGTTTCGCGGGCAGGTTAACGATAAAAAAGTAGTCTGGTAGCACTAGTAGACAGTGCTGCCCATCTCGATCTTGCACTATTGCTGCAATTTTTCAAACAGCCGCGCATGGGCTCTCATTTCTTTTCCTAATAGTGTGGCAGCACTGCGCATTCTCATCGTATGGCAACATTTTTGATTGGTAGATATTTTCACATGCTGTGCGTAAGGTCACACTGTCCCTTCCCACGCGACCAACAACACAGAAACGTGTGTTTTTGGGTACGTCGTGTTTTTTTCACAAAATAAACCATATTCAAGCAAATCAACTGTATTCAACAGTTGTCAGCATCTAATAAATAGCTGCTCTAACAGACCGCCACAATGAGACGTCCCAAGAAGGTATGTTTGAAGTAAAATAGTAACACGCAATTCGCAGCAAAACTGTGAGGTTATTTTCAATACACTACACAAAAAGCAAAGCACAGCCATTATATTGATCTGTTTGTCACTTCACAGTACGAGTCCGGCGAGGCCACACAGTACATTAGCCGGCGTGCGGCGCTGCGCAAGCTGCAGCTATCGCTGAACGACTTTCGGCGCCTGTGCATCCTTAAGGGCGTCTATCCACGCGAGCCCAAGCACAGAAGACGCGCCCAGAAGGGTTCGTCGGAGATCAAGATCCTTTATCATACCAAGGACATACGCTTTCTGCTGCACGAGCCCATTGTGTGGACGCTGCGTGACTATAAGGTAAGATCCTACAAATTAGCTGATAGCCAATATATATGAATATATATTTTGCTTGCAGATCTTTGCCAAGAAATCGGGTCGCGATCGCGCCATCAAGGATTTTCGCAATCTGAAACGTCGCCTGGCCTTGTTCCCCGAGATCAAGCTCGATCATATTGTTAAGGAGCGCTATCCGACGTTCATTGATGCGCTCAAGGATCTGGACGATTGCCTCACACTGCTCTTTCTGTTCAGCACATTTCCCTCACTGCATCTGATTCCACGCGAGCAGTCGAATCTGTGTCGCCGCCTCACCATTGAATTCCTGCATTATGTGATTGCCTCGAAGTCGCTGCGCAAGGTGTTCATCTCGATTAAGGGCTACTATTTCCAGGCCGAGATCAAGGGCCAGAAGATTAATTGGATTGTGCCACATTATTATCCGTTTAAGCCGCAGTCGAGACAGGAGGTTGACTTCAAGGTCATGTCGATATTTGTGGAGTTCTATACGATCATGTTGGGCTTCACCAATTTCCGTTTATATCATGGCCTCAATCTGGCCTATCCGCCACAGTTTCCCAGCGGTGTGCTGCAGGACAACGATGAAACGCTTAAGGACGAGTCCAGCTTTGTCTCGGAGCGCATTGCTGCCCTCAACTTTGAGCTGCTGCGCACCGACAAGCTGCAGGAGGATGAGGAGGAGCCCGACATCGATATGGAGCTGCTCGAACAGGATGGCGACTCCAAGCGCATCATCAAAATGAAACAGGAGGCCCAGGAGATAACCCGACTCCGCACCCTCTTCAAAGGCCTCAAGTTCTTCATCAATCGCGAGGTGCCGCGCGAGCCACTCGTCATCATTATACGCTCCTTTGGCGGCAAAGTGTCCTGGGATTCGACGGTCTTCTCGGGCTCGACATATGACGAGGGCGATGAGAGCATTACGCACCAGATTGTGGACAGACCCAGCCTGGCAACACAATACATCTCTCGCGACTACATACAGCCGCAGTGGATCTTCGATTGTGTCAATCAGCGCCAGCTGCTGCCCACCAATCAATACTTCATCGGCGAGAAGCTGCCGCCGCATCTGTCGCCGTTCGTTGACGCCAAGCGGGATACCTATATACCGCCCGAGGAGAGGGCGCTCCATGATCCCTCCCTGATCGAAACGCATGGTAAGATAAGCGACTGTCCAAATTGTAGGTAATCTTCTTATTATTGTTTCTGCTGCAGCTCAAAGCGATGATGAGTCTGAAGAAGAGACTACGGCGCAGGATGAGGAGGAGGATGCAGTGGAGCAGGAGCTGATCGATGCGCAGCTGCAGCGCGCCTATCAGGAGGAGACGGCAGAGTACAAGAAGTATGGCGGTGCCGATGGCGTCAACGAAGATGAAGAAGACTCTGACGACGAACAGTTGTATGAAGACGAGGACGAAAGCGATGACGATGACGATGAGGAAGAAGAGCTCGACGAAAAGGCACAGCAACTGCTTGAAGAGGTGCGTCCTTCAGCGTTAAATATAATACACAGTACTTAACAATTTTCAATCTCCTTGCTTGCAGAAGCAAAAAATGTCCGTGCAGTCGGGCAAGGTGCACAAAGTGAACAAGCGGCAGGTGCACAAGGCGGAGGTCGATGAGCATCGGCTGCAGGCGCGCATGGTTAAGCCGCGCCATCGCAATCTCTTCCGCAAGCTGATACGCGAGAAACAGAGCAAGGAGAAGGAGGAGTGGCTGCTGCGCAAGAAGCGACGCAACATCGACACCGATGCCAAGGAGCAGAAAAAAACGGCCAAGCGGGAGGCGCGCAAGGCGGCTGCCACCGCTGCTGCGGCTGCTGCTCAGTTGGGCGCCAAGTGAACGCCGATATAGCTTATCCTGTGTCTTGATCTTAGGCTTAGTTTGTACACAAAAACAATAAAAGAAAAGAAAGAGAAACTCGTTGCAATGACTTTTAAATTGTGCGCGCAGCCTACTTCACGTGACTGCACAATTGAGGCGCAGCTAACATCGCAGGGGAACAGATTTTAGCGCAACCAACTTCGTTAGCCTGTATTTCAAGCTGCCTGCGCAAATATAGTGTTCCAACGTGAAGTTGGCTGTGCGCAAAATTCAGCTCGAACGTGAAGCTTGCTGTACGCAAAATTAAGCACGTACGTGATGTTGGCTCCAACCAAATATTCTTCAGGCACCCGCTACCGATTCTGTTCGTCTGGAATTTCATTCTTCGACCAGTCCGTTTTGGCTGCTTTAGCGAGCGGATGCCCAGCGGCTTTACTTCAGGGCTTTTGCTCAATGACTTGGCAAGAAACCAAATTCTTATATGATGAGCAGGCAAATGAGTTAATATTTCTTACATACAATTTGTATGCAACTTCCTACTCGAATTTCTGTTGTTTTTCTTTACAAAATACCAGGCAAACATAATTACAACAGTTAAAAGGCTACAGGATCCGTCATCAGCAGCAGCAGACTTCTTAAAAAAAAAAAATAAAAAAAACATTCTTTGCACAAATCTCGATTTATATGTAAAGCTTAAACAATAATTTGAACAATAAGAACTCGCAATAATCGATTTTGGATTTTACACTTTGCGAAGAGAACACATAAAATTTATAAAAAATCATATACATAATCACATAGTACAACAGCAAAATCAGCAGTCAAAAGCAAAAGCAGAAGAAAGAATTGTTATAAATATAGGAAAAATGGAAGTGTCAATTGCAAATCGCTGAACACTGACTGTTAGAATTCCTAGTTACGCATAGTTCATAGTATTAGTTTAGGGAGAGGCTAAGTTAGGCTGGAATTAATTGCTTGGCTATTGAGAAACTGTTTCGAAATTTGTTATTCATGTAATTTTAACTGCACGCATCACTCGATCTGACGCCCATCGTACACACTAGATTTGTATATGGTATATGTATGTATATAGTACTCGTATATTGTATATGCCCTGACACAGTCCAAGTCTGTCAATAGTAGTACCTATTACTCTATATATATATATAATGTGTGTGTGTGTGTGTGTGTATGTATACAGTAATTATATATATTGTTTGTATATGTTTTCAACTTTGCTGCAAGAGTCTCACGTTCGCCGCTTCTGTTCTTGAGTAAGTAAAAAAATATCGGTTGTTTTTTGTTTTTTCAAAAATTCTAAGTGTTTGTTGTTTTGCTTTGATCTTAAGGATTTTAGGATCTAGTGGTTAATCACTATCGCTGTTGTCGCCGCCCGCTGCACCATCCTCATCGTCATCATCATCGCTGTCCTCCAGCTCGGGCATGGGAAATCGCAAAATAGCCGCAACCCCAGTAAGTTGGGCGAGTTCTAAAATTCACAAGAGAGATACGGGTAAGTATGTAATTTCATAAATATATATAAAGTGTTACTCAGAGTCTCAAATACAATTGGGAAATTAGAAAGACACAATATAAAATCGATCTATATTCTAGAAGTCTTTCATCTGTTGGAATTTAGTCATTTCTGATTATGGATACTTTTTTAAGCGAATAATATTCATACAACTTAAATAAATTGGACTCGCTACAGAGGTATTCCGTAGAAATTGGCATGGAAACCCATAAACCCATAAGTAGACTTGCTCTGAACTAAACCTCGACGCTTGACAAAAGTAAGATAATTGCATAATTTTAAGCATCCGGTCCATTAGATTAGATTAAGCAGTCTAATTGCCAGTGGTCAACTTTGGTAAAGTGCATTCCCACAGCTCTAGCCATGCTGCACAGTACGCTGTAAACCAAGGCCAGTACGCTGTCCAAGCAAACCAGTCAGCTTATTTTTGCTCAGCACTGGGAGTGTAGGAGTGCTTGCAGTTGTCAGTTTCAAGGCTTACCGGTTCTGTTCTAGACTTGAACTGAACTTAACATTCAACTTGGTATCACAATTAACAATATGCTAATGTTTGACGTGATTAATTCTATGTAGAACATTGTAAACTGTTTGGGAATTGCTTCATGTGCTTTGGTTTAGTATAGGTTCGGTTCTATTTTGTTTACTCGATGAAATTGTTGAGTTGTTTTTATCTGCACATCATTTAAATGCTCGTTGTGATTTCTTGTTTACACTCTTTATAAAATGTTTATATATAAGTAGTTGAAAGCTGATTAAAGCGAACAAAATCAACAAAAAGGAGGAGAAGTACTTGAGAAGGCGCTTCCAGCGATAACGAGTTAAAAACAATTATGTATGTGAAAATGTTCGAGTGGCGTTGAGAGACAGGCCAGATATGTAAATTTCATTTAGTTCTCTCGGTACGGGCACAAGTTACAACAGCGACTAAAGTATTGGGTTCTATTTTAGAACTACAGCGACCCATTTACGTTTTACACGTAAGCGTAAGCCCAGCGAGTACGCAACTAAAACATACCCTGTAAGCAGTTTTATGGCAAAATTGCCAAAGTGGTTAAGGTAAATAATACTTCTGTATCTTTCCCAATTTAAATTTGTGAATTGTACGTCGGCAAACATTTGCAGTCTTTTGTAAACTCCATACCCCATAGCGTCTACAGGGTATATTAATGGCAAGTCCCGGACAAGTGATAAGAACAAAAGAAAACCAACGAAAATGCGACACGTGACTCATTTGCCAAACAGCCACAGCCGCAGCCACGGCGTGGCGTAAAATGCCTATTTAAAGACCCAAACATATTTACAATAAACATACAAAATGTAATTTTAATTAAGAACATGCAAAATTGATTTGAAAATTGAAAGTGTTCTCAACACACAGTAGACTTGAGTAAATTATGCATTGCGGGAGATTTCTTCGAGAAATACATACGACAAACACATGTATTCATATCCATCTATATACATATATATATATATATATGTGTTGTAAGTATATATATGTGTGCATATGCAATGCGAGCCATGTAAAAATAGAATTCTTAACGAGGTCATTAGACAGGGGGAGGCCTGTACATATTCTAGACCAATATGAAAAACACGCATAGGCATTTTTGCATATTTTCCTTTGCAATGCTTTGCACTTGCTGGCTTATAAAATAAAATCCAAATGATTCATCATATAACACTTTTTCTATGCTAATTACCAATGCTTTCAGGCGTAAAAAAAAAATACGAAAAAATACTTACGTTCTCCCGATATATGCATACTGGAGAATATTTTCACCTCACCACCGGCATCGCGCACTGATTCGACCAAGTTAACATATTCTTTCCTGAGATTGATGTCTTGGCATCTGAAAGCAATCAAAACAGAAATTAAGAAAATCTTCATATTGCTGATGGAATAATTATTTGCTGGTAAAGTACAATCAAATTGATCTAGTTCAAAGCATTAATTAATGCTCCAAATAAAAATGCATCTAAAAAAATATATATTTTTGTGTTTTAAATGGTAAATGGCACTTTCGGGATGCAAAGAATATCCGAAATACATTTAAAAATCACCTCGAAATGAACAAACTATGCTAAAGAGTAAAAAGAGTTGGAAATAGGCTAAAATAAACAACACGAAACATTGCAAAGCCACTTAATTTACCTATCCAGTTGGATATAACATCATCCCAGATCAGTTACACATGCATTCATTCAAAACATGCAATTGAAACAGAAAACACAACAACAAAAATATCTACACGTAATTGCGCTACATGTGAAACCGAATACCGAAATAAATAGAAACCCTGAGGCCGCCTTAGGTATAGATATAAAACCATTATTATCTATTACGAATCAGAGTACGTGATATTGCACGTCCACAGTTCAATTAAAACCTCGATGATCGTTGTTCGACGCATAGCAAAGCGCTTAATCATGTTCAGGCACAAGTCATATGATGGGAGCACCTACAATAAATAATGCATAAGGTGTCGGGCTCAGTTGGAACTTATAGCAAGATAAAGGTTAACGGTTATAGCCACTGAGCTTATTGCAATGAAAATGCAAGTTGTTAAGTAGGAGATAATGCGAAACGTTAAATTCCAGAAAGTAAGTGTATTAAAGCAGTCCGCAATTTAAATGAAAGGTTCAAAAACCTTAGCAAATCTTATTGGTACAGCAATAAAAAAAACTGGCAAATGCACCAACAACAAAAAAACTGCGCCTTCTCACTAAATATATGCAAAAATATTTATACAAAAAAATGAACACAGGTAAAATTTCAATTATCATTTTAAATTGAAGGCACAGAAAGCGATTTCTTTAGTTGTATTGTGCCTGTGTTCAGAGAAGAGCAGAGCTAAAGAGCAAGCTGACGGCACAATGTGACCAGATCACCAATCGTTCGCTCTTTAAAGTCTCTCTCTCTCGCTTTCTGCCTCTCTCTCTCTTTCTCTGTGGCAATACGTTCCCCAGCACGTGTAGCAGTCAAAGAGAAACTAAACACAAAGAACAGTAATTAACAATGTTGTAGAAACGCAAGAAAGATTGATAAATACCCTGTAAATTTAAGTCAAGAAGGCAGACAGTCCCACGAATTTAGCTGTATCATCAATGGAAAGCATATAAGAAAGCCATATTATAATTTATAAAAGTATATCATTTGTTTTATTTAATACCATTTTTTGTATTTATTTTATTGCATTTGCACTTCTAAGAAAATTGAATTTTTATATAGCAACTTATTGCTAAAAGTCACGGCTATCCGCATTTGTATGCAGGGTATTGAAAGAGAGCTCGAGCGAAGAGCAGAGACCGCCTCGCAGTCTACTCGTGTAGAATTAGTTGTGAAGCGGCTTTCTTACGGCTCGCACGTCGGCACGGTGAGAAGAAGAAATACGCCAAGAACACGAAGCGAAGAAAACAACGCGACAATTGCCACGCAAAAGAAATTGGTGCTAAGAAAAGCAACCCAAGCAACAAAAAAAAAGAAAGCAAAAGGTGCGTTTAGGCCAAGTGAAAGTTGTTGTTACTGTTGCTGTTACTGTCCATGTCCATGTCCATGTCAAGTGCAAGAGGCTTAAATTAGCAATCAGGTTTTTGATTTTTTATAGACGTCATGGGATTTTAAGATGCCTTGAGTCAGCGCTGGCCAATGTTGCAGCCGCTGCAGCATTTGTGTCGTTGTATCTGTATCTGTGGAAAACCTGTGTATCTGTTTACACATCCGTTAACCGCAGAGTCGTCATGAATTGATTTCATTGTTGTAGCTGTCGTATCTGTTGTTGCTGCTGCTGCTGCGTGACAATGATTGCACAATGAAATCAATTGTTATAATGGAATTAACGGAACGTAGGTGAAAGAGCCATGAGTTGGGGGCGGCATAGCTGAGGTCGCCCCGACGAAAACGGAGAGAAAGGCAAACGAGAAACAAAGCGGCGCTGGTATCAAGATATCAACATAGTTTAAAAATGTTTGGATGGCGGCGGGGAAA
Organism: Drosophila melanocephala; assembly: GCA_037043625.1. Lineage (NCBI taxonomy): Eukaryota > Metazoa > Arthropoda > Insecta > Diptera > Drosophilidae > Drosophila > Drosophila melanocephala. The sequence goes on along the minus strand of JBAMBD010000013.1, from coordinate 1,997,285 downwards.
TGCATAATTAATTGTGTCACGTGATGTGATTATTTATTGTCTGTAAATTGATATGAACTGTTATTAAACTATTCAAATGTACGGACAATAAATTGAAGTGAACTTCGTGCCAGGAAAAATACAGTATGAAAATCTTGGGAAATTGTGCATCCACATTGCGGAGTCACTCTTGTATGTATAAACAAGAGTTGTAAACAGGTTTTGCTTAAAAATGTTAAATGCTTTTAATAAAAGAAACTAATATAAATTAAATTGGACCGTAGACAAACTCACCTTACGAGTTTCAATCGGAGTGTTTTTGTCTTCGAACTTATCTTAAATAAATTTAAGCTTTTTAAGGCAAGATTAAATAGCAACTTGACATCCAAGAACACATTGATCAACCACTGATTTCTTAATATGCCACCAACTCAACTTAACCCAAATGCAAAACAACTTCAGATTAAAATAGGAAAATAGCTGAAGCTTTTGTTTGCCGAATTTCAAATACTCTGGCAAAGATATAAATGCCTCTCGGGGAACTATGAAGAATCATAGGGTTTCATTTAGTTGGTCTGATCAGCAGTATTCACTTGAAATAAAAGGGTATACAAAACATTTGCGCCCTTTCATTTCTTGTGCAATTTGCAAATAAAGCTAAAAGTAAAACCAACTTTCGAAATGTGCCCAGCTCGTACCCTAAAAATATATTTTAATAAACAATATGAGCACAGCAGCAAAGTGAACAAGAAGAGGCAACAGGCAGCAGCTGCAGCTGAAAATAGGGGCACGTTGCATGCGGCATAAAACGCCCTTAAGCGAAAGACTAGAAAAACTGGTTGGAGCAGATACAAAACAACAAAAAAATAAATATATATATGAGAAAAAATCGAAGCAAAGAGCAGCAAAGAAAAGACGAATGAGTAGCAAGAGCCAAATGAAATGCGATAGAGAAAGGGGGCGGTGGTGGGGTGGAGAATGGGAATGGGAGGAGGTGGGAGATGGGAGATGGTAAGCATTCAAGAATTCAAGAACCAGTCAAAGACTTTGGCACAACTCGACAAAAGTGGATCATATTACACAAAAGAAGCCGGGGGAACACAGCGCTAAGCTGCCACGTGTGGAATGCAAGTTAGTCGAATAGAAAAAGTCCAGAATTGAAGAAGAAAGACAAAATAATCAAAATGGAAGAGCATCAGAATTAAGCGCTTTAAACGTGCCTCACACGCAAAACCATAAACGGTGCGATTTAATAAATTGAAATACCTATTTCGAATGCTTGTCGTTATTTTTTTTATATTTTTTTTTTATTTTTCTTGTGTTGTCCGCTGTTGTGTGTATCGCCCACATGATAAGTGCTAATAATTAGCGCAACTTAGAAGGCGACAGAAAGAAATGGAACAGGCAAATAAGTAGAGCCAATAGTGCTGCAAATGCCGACACATATACCATATACACATAACAGATACAGATCACTTACGTATGCAATGTGTAGATACAAACACAGTATAAAATAGTTGCAGATATGGCGAAATTTACATGCCGTTTTAGGGCTGGGCAAAGTCTGAAATGCAAAAAAGTCCACGACGTGAACTGAAACAGCTCCACAAACAAAGATCTCAGTTGCCGCTAATCAAGCCACAACACACACAAATATATATATGTGCAGAAGTGTACAATCTGAAATGAATATGCATATGGACAGACTGAGGGACGTGCGTATTGAGTGCAGCTTGAACTACTGTGAAATACTTAATACGCGTGTGAAAGAGCAACACAATAGCAACACTTAAACATGTGTGTATCGTGTGTGTGTGTGTGTGTGTGAATGTATGTATGTGTGTTAGCTAGAACAGCAACTATCTTTGTTGTTGCCAAAAGACATGTCATGTAAGAATTATTAAGATTTTGGGTATACAATAATGGGAGAACAGTGTTTGCAACAATGCCATGCTTCTTTGTAGTTTTTCATCATTTTGCTCTAGCAGAAAACTGCAAAGAATACTATTTAGCTCTGTTCTGGCCTTTTATCTGACATTTGCAAGAGCAAAAATATTTCCTTTAGTCGAAAGAAAGCAGCTAGAGCCTAGCAACCGTACTGTATAGCTTATGCTACTGCTATATCAATCGTATTTTTGCTATCAGAGCAAATATTCTCCCATGGCGAATAAAGCGCTTAATATCTGGGAACTACGATTGAATCTATATGTTTTACGCACCGAAGCGTATCTATAAACGACATTAAAATTAATAATTATATTAATTTAAGAAGAAACCTTTACTTCAACTAAACTTCAATTTTGTCTATGAATTGTATTCAAATCAATATGAGTTCAACTGAACTTCAATTCACATTTGAAGAGAAGACCTAAGCAATTTCACCATAACAATTTCACTGCACCTCCTGTCTAATCAATTTAACACTATTCACTCAGTTTCCCCCGAGGTATTTCACATAACATCACCGCCAAAAAGCACGCCACACGAGCCATTTATATTTACACTTTAAATGACCACAATAAATTATGTCATATTAAACAAATAACATTAACAATGGGTATGCGGGTCCAAATACCAAGCTAGTAAGCACATTTAAATACTTAGCTGAATTCTTAGGGTAGCCACAAAAATAACTGTTAGCATAACTAACAAAAAATATAGATAATTAAATGTTCTAAAGCAGTTTAGATTAGAGTGCAAGGAATGTGAGATAAGGTCCCTGGCAACATGCGTTTTATACGTTTATACGTTTCTTTAATCACCTTGAGGCATATCTAATTAACTTAAATGTTCTCTGCTTACAGTTCCTACATATTATAAGTGCAATTCTGAAGAGGATGCTTACTAAACAGCCCGACTATACCATATCAGAGATGGGTTATCCGCTGCTGCATCAACTGTGCGACGATGGATTCCACAAAAAGTGCCGCCCACAACAAGCGCCCAGTTGCAGTGACAGACCCCGTCACAGTGACAGTCACAGTCACAGTCACTGGCTCAGTCACAGTCATAGTCACAATTCCAGTCCGAGTCGACTGCTGCCGCTGCGCGAAACTTTGGACGATTACAACAGGCGGCTGCTGAGCGAGCAGAATGCCAAAGTGGCAAATTGTGTTGCAAGTCGGCGCAGAGAATCGGTTGATGTGCTGGCGCAGCAGAAGCGACAGAAGAATCTACGGAATGAGCATCAACAGCAGCGAGACAAACACAACAACATCAGCAGAGAGTAAGAAACAAATCATAAATTGTAAATTGTTATCAAGTCGAGGGCCTATTTTTAACTCTGCTCTTTTCGTTTCGTTTATCAATTTGCGCAACAATCAACAGCAATCAAAAATGTCGAGATAAAGCACAAGGAACGACGACGATGGTGACGTGCGACTTGAATAGTTTCTAATGAGGAGGACGAGTGTACGGCTAGTATACGGCTGATCTACAATAATAATAATATTACGGGACTGATTAAACGTGCTAAATTTACCAACAACCAATAAGAGAATACACATTTTTGCATAGTCTTCTAAGCGCTAGTTCTAAGTAAATCAAAAGCAATAACACTTAATTTAATTGCATGCCACGCAAATATTTTATTTTTCTACTCGGTTAAATGGAATTTTAACGGCTCATTAAAAAATGTATACGAGCTATGGCTACGGCTATGGCTGTGGCTGTTGCGAGGGGCACTTTTCAGATCCAGATATTCCAAAACACGCAAAACGTAAACAAAACGCACAAAAGCACTTATATAAAAAAAGAAAAAGAGCCAAAAATGGCGACGACTTTGCGGGCGGCCAACCTTGATCATGAGCACAATGGGGCGCGCAAAAGGGGCGCGGCTCGGTGGGGCGGGGGCACATCAAATTAGCGTTTTCGGACGTGTTCTCTTTAAATGGCTAAATTGCGCTCAAGTTGAAAGCCAGGCGCAAGATCTGGAAAGCGACTGAGCTCCGACAAATGGATGTGGAAGACGAATTGAATACGCTACAAAAAGGTATGAAAATCACACTAATTAAATCTATACTAAATTAGTTCTTTACCTTTGCCATGGTATAAACCCCATTTAAGCTAGATTGTTGATGATTGATGACAGCAATTTTGCTGTATTTAATAATAATAATAAAGATAGTAGTTCTGTATCTATCCAAGCTATAGACTTAATTTAATTATAGGTCGGTTAAATGAATGTGGAAGACCAGAATTAAATGCGCTACAAAAGGTTACAAATATGATCTTCATGTTGAGTAGTTCCACTGCATAACGTTCAGAATAGTTGAATCTATACTAAATTAGTTCTTTCCCCGCTATAGATTTAATTTAGTTATATGTTATAGTTAAGTGAATGTCGAATCGAGACGAAATAATGCGACACATAAGAGATTGTCTAATATTAATTGATTCTAATTATCATCGTGTGATTTCTTGATGAAATTCGACCGCTTACTCATCTTATTAAAGCAAACGCTGTTTGGTTGCTTAAACAATCCTAACAGCATTTTCTATTTATCTAGTTATTATTCAAACGATCACTTTACTTTTCGATCAGTTATTCAGCTGTGACATGCTGATGAAACAGATCAATGACAAAATTGCCCAGTATATATTATACTCTCAATATGAGTAATATATATATATATATATATATATATATATATATATATAGTATACATATAAATATGAGTAAGTGCTACTAATTTCTCGAACTTATCGTTTCTAACAGCACTTTAAATGAATACCCTCAAAAGACGCTTAAATCTGATGTAGCGCATCATAAGCTGCTACATATGGCAAATAAAAGCAAAACTTTGAAAGTTGAAGGTTTGGCGCTGTGGGATTGTCAATGGAAGTGCTCTTGATCTTTCTGCTTGATTAAACGCCGAATTATCTTTTTTGTGTATATATGAACATGTATAGGGGTTGAAAAGTTGATAAGGTTACAGTAAAACGATTCGGCTAATTTATTGAGTTATATAATATCTAAACAAGCTGTAAAGATAGCAGCAGGTCCACTTCTGTAGTAGCTTTGATAATAGGCACAATTTGTTGGGGTAGCTGCTATGCAGATTAGAGAATGTATCGTGTATAAAAAGTCAAGATTCAAGAAAATCCGTTTCCAAGAATTTAACAGGCAGAATTTGTGGGATTTTGTGTGGTATTTAAATATAAAAAGATCATTGATATTTAAAATGAATTTCTGCTTGATTTAAATTTTGACGATCTACAACAGTTTGAATTTGGGCTTGTGAAATTTCCATGCGATATCTAAAATCAAAGCTTTATTTAAAGTGTTTTTGAATTTGAACAATTATTAAATATAATTTAATTAACTGTTGTCCAATACAAAATGTGAAATAATATCATGAAACATGTAAATTAGATGTTAGATAATAACGTTTGACACAAATAATGTGATATAATAAAATGTAACATATATATTAAATGTTTGTTGCAAATTTAAACTAAATTACTTTTGGACGAGTCAGTTAGCAGTAATCAAATAAGTAAAACTTTTGTTCAAGATTTTGTTTAACGAATTTAAATATATATAACATAATATATTCATTTATCTACCCATCAACTCAGATCAACTGCTTTGAATCACTCACCTGAATAGATTGTCCGAAATGAGCAAAGTTTCTATAGATTGCGCCTCGGCGGCGGCAAGGACATGCTTCTTGCCATAGAAGGCCTTTGTTGGTTCACATTGCAGCATCATGTAGAACTGTTCCAGGACTTTCACCTCGCCCGCCGCTTTTGTGTCGGACATTTTGGCAACAACAGCGGGATCTTGCAGCACCTCTGCAAAATATAAATTTAATGATTGAATTCAACGGACACCATCGAGTGCTACACACCTTTCAGCGAATGCTTGAAGCCGGAGGATGCATGAACCAGCATGAATCGGCTCTTGTTGTCCAGCAGTATTTTGTAGTCCATTTTGACGGCCTGCTGGAACATGTAGTCGTAGAACTGATCGCGCACAAAGCCCGGCGAGGCAATTAGCACACACTTGACCACATCGAAATTGACGTGACGCAATATGCTCTGCATGACCTGCTCGTAAAACTTGGCCAGACCCTTCTCGTGCTGCTGGACGTTGCCCTTGCGTTTGCGCGGTATGGACACCTCGATTTTGCTGCGCACCAGCGTCATGCTGGCCGTAATAAGGCACACATTCGCCAGACCCTCCTGCATGACGACAGCGGCCACATCTGCCGATTGCGTGGGATCGCAGGCCATATCGATGCGTTCCAGCGCAATGGTATCCCATTCGGGTTTGCGCAGCTCGAATTTGCGATTCAGCTCCAGGTCGAGCGTGTGATAGGCGCCCATTTTCACATACTGATTCTCCTCGATGTTGCGCCCCTTCAAACGCAGCACACACGCCTGCGTATCAAAGTCGATCGACTCCACGGCAATGGTGAGCGTGGTGCGGACTCGGCTGCTCGTCGATGACCCGGTGGCCGTTTCATTCTGCACTTTGCGTATGGTGGTGCTACGAACGCTGTCGCCCTCGGCAATTAGATTGTACGCGTGCCACATGTCTTCCGACTCCTCTGGCATGAGGGTCACATTGCTGTGTGTGTGCAAGATGAGGAATTAGAATGTGACGATAATGTTGACTAGTTGCACTCACCCCTGCATACCCTTGTCCACGTATTTGCCGAGCAACTTCATCTTGCAGCTGTCGCCAGACGTTTAATTTTTGTGTTGTTGTTGCTTACGTTGGCGTTGCGTGCTTTGTGTTTTTTGCTTTTGTATGCTTTTTGTCACTTGCATTGAATTAGATGTTTCCTTAGGTCAAGCGAATTGTTCAGCATTTTCGGTAGTTGTTGTTGTTGGGCTCGCCGCAGCTATTAAATCAAAATGTCTACGAAAATTGCCAAATTCCACACGGCAAACTTTTTGACATCTTAGAACAGCTGATAAACAGTGTTGGACATCGACTGTTTAGAAAAATCATGTGCTCGTCTATCGAACACTTCGTGGTATCATCGATATTGCACCAACGTTTATTAATAAACAAATTAAAACAAACACCTATATCATATGGGAACATGTATTATAAAAAATACACGCTTGTTTTTTTTTTTTATTAATGTTACAGTTTACATATTTGTACGGATTTCGAGAGACGCCTCTCAACTTAAACTAACAGCCTTTCAATTTCCTGCTGTATGGAGGTAATCTGCGATTTCAGCTGACTACCCTCGTTGGTGGTCACAGAGCAGGCCACAATGGGCCTGGACACGCCGCAGGCACGTCCCAATGCCTGCTTGGAACGCACAAACACATACGGCACGTTCTTATCCTCGCACAGCAGCGGCAAGTGCAACAGAATCTCGATGGGCTCCGTATCGCCAGCCAGGACAACAATATCGGCCAAGCCGCGATTCAGAGTCTTGGTTGCCTCGTTGGCTCCCTTGCGCAGCTGGTTGTAGTTGAGGGCCTGCTGCAGCAGGTTCATTATCTTGGCGGTCAATTGGGCATCGGCCAGTGGGAATGCTTTCGGATTCACTTCCTCGGTCTGCCAAAAACAAAGATGATTATAATCCAAAAAAATTGTACTGCTATTTTTGCATGCACACTTACCATTTTGGTGACTTTTGTTGTCTTTTATCTGTGTAGATTTAGTCAAAAATTTAAATGCAACCTCTCGGCTTGTGTGCTTCACTGAGGGGCAGAGTTAATATTAAAACGTTTTCAGAAACACGTGCGTTGTTGGTATTTTCTACTGTTGCTTAACACTGAAACTGTACCATTATCTTACATGGTGGCAACACTGCTTGCTTATATATCGATAAGTTTGTTAGCGTACCCTGCTCATATCACGAAAGGCGGGCAAAATGGGCCTAAGGAAAGAACACTAGAAGAGCAATGAATTTCTATAAAAAGGTTAAAACTGGCCATAACGTACACTTATTACTTGTAAAATCATTAAAACTTTAAAACCAATTAAAGAATTTGAAATTAATTTGTTGCTCAAAGCCTAATTAAGTTAATTTGCAGATACGCAATCTAATTTAATTGAGTCTTGGGATATCCTGATACTTTCGAAATTGATGTCTTGTTCGTCCAGCTGAGATTCAGGCTAAAACCATGATGGCAAAGTTTAGCATTTGAACAGTCGAATATTTGAACCCCAATGTGTGAAGCAAGAATTTTAGAAATGGATAGTCATAGCACTAAGCAGGCAATTTACAGACCCAGGTTCAGACTATTTTGCAGCCAGTTTTTATGCATCTATATAGTATCTGCTTAGTGGTCATAGTTAATGCTCTAGCTCAGCATCACAAACATAATTCGCATAATTCCCTAATATTTTAGCATGTCTTGAGAATCTGCTTTGGCAGAATCTTGATTCCTAATCCAAATTCCTCTTTTAAAGCGTGAATTACAATGAGCATCTGAAACTGCTGTTCGTGTATTGATCATCACCTTTGAATAACTATCCTCAGCAGGGAAATTCAGCACAACTGCAGTCATAGTTTAAGTCCATTTTGAAGGGCAACAGTTACTAGGCCATTATTTATTCCAGTTTAAAACAAAACATAAATTACGTGGGCCTTACGTTAAATACAAAAGGAATTCACTTTATTACCAAATCATGTTTTTATGTGTACATTATTTAAAAGTTCCTGCAAAACAATAAACAACAAGCAGTTAGTCATATGTCGTTCTTGGGGAATTCTAGACACTCACTTGGTAATGAGGCCATCCTTCTTGGCCAGACGCACAATGCAATCGTCGGACTCGCCCATGCGACGGATCTCACCACAGATGGCGTAGGTTTTGGTGCCATCGGTTTGGCGGCCGGTTTCGGGATCCACAACAACAATGCTTAATTGCACGGAGGCGTGATCCTTGGCGTGGATGATTCTGTTCGATGCCGAGCTGCAAGGAAAACATAACAACAACAGTTATCCAATTGGACAAAATGAGCTACAGCCGCCGTGGGCGAAACACGTGTTCATTCTACACTCACCATTTGCGGGGCACGTACAAATCAACATTCTCACCGGCGTCGTTCTCCATTATGCTGCAATGCAAGGTGTACCATTTTATTAGTATCTTATGCACTTTTTTAACCGAATAATAGAATTTTACTTACATTTTGTAATAATTTTACAAATTAGCGACCCAACACTCGTCGATGGAGGCTGAAAAGAGAAAGAGTGAAGTTGGCTGCGCTGTAGGGTTGCTCATACGAAATATCGATAATTCAACAAAATACTGATCTGGCAATATTTATTTTGTTAATTTATTTGCGGGAATCTACAAAATAATTTTAATTACAAATTAAAAAATATATTTAGCTATTTGGAAATGATGCAATGATATTAAATGCTGTTAAGTATGCTTTAATCTGCTCAGTTATTCATTATATTAAGCTTTCCTAAAACACAAATAAACAGATTTATTTTCCGCAACTGCAGCATTAATTTCAGTTTTAATAATTAATATTTTGTGATTAATAATATTTATAATAATTTAATAAATAAATAACTTTTAGAAAAGCTTAACAGCAATTTTCAAAATAATTAAATTCAGTAAAAATGTATTATGTCGCTTGTTGCTGCAAAATGCATCGATGTTATCGAGTGTATCGATTGCTTAGCTGCCGTTCATAAATATTTATTAGTCGTTTGGCAATGTGAAGAGTAGTGCTGCATTGCATCAAAATTGGCGCCGGAGCTTTCACGGCCTTAGTGCCCATCGCAAAGTCGGTAGCTGTTAGCTTGTAGTCCAACATCCATTGGATATATAGATCCAAAAATCAAAAGTTCGTGCGCATTATAAATTACATATCTGTGAACGAGCCCTTATAGTTACTTTGCATGTGAGTATTGATTTTGGACAGTCTGGCGTCGACGTCCTTGATCCGGTGTCAACGTTGATTTTCCGTCCATGGGACTTCCGTAGGGTTTTTTTTTTTCCAAATTTTGCCAACTGTGTGTGTATTTTTAAGTACGTGTGGTGTGGTGGGTGTGTGTTTGTCTTTAATAGAAATTAACTCGTCTGACTGACTTTTCATATTTACTGTTCACATGTGAAGTGAGCGAAATGAGTTTTTAACACCTGTACCGTTATTTGGAGTCATTGAAATGCATGTAAAACGATGAAATGATAAAAAATAATTTTTAGTGGAATTTATTAAGTTATTATTTATGAATATGTAATAGTGTGAACATACTAATTACCAAACTTAAAATTTGTAAAATCGAAACTAAAATATTTGATTCTTCAGCTATGTAAATTCAAAACACGATCAGTGGGACTTAACAGTCACATAACATTACCATTTTGAGTTTAACATGAACTCTATGCTCGATCTGCAAATTGAATTTCTTTCCGTTAATTTTTGATTTTTTTGTGCATTCTTAAACCGTTTAATTTGAAACTCAATTAAATAAAGCTTAATCGAGCACATAAACACTTATATTTTGCTTGGTATTATGAGGTTAATGGCTCAAGATCCATAAATATCATAGCTAAGCAGGTTCTGCTGTTAAGCATTTGCCTGTTTCTCTGGCTTCTCAGTCGTCTCTTAACTTTTATCGCGTTCGGTTGCCACACGCTAGTTACTGGGCCAAAAGTTTTGCGGCGTGTTTTTTTGACTTGTACGTTGCAGTCGTAAATTTCTTGAACATACCTCAGAATAGACCGGCTCACAGCCTCTTGACCTTAAGCGTGTATGTGTGTGTGTGTGTGTATATATGTAAATTTGCATATTATATTAAATTGAAAATGTAAATTTATGCGCTAAAAATGAGATCATTTGTTGAGTGTGATACTATTTTTAAACGTTGAACAAAATCCCATAACAACAAAAGCATCTGCAAATAACAACTAGATTGTCCCCAGGCATTATGAACAGAAATGAAAGTGAAACCAATTGTTGAAATGAAAATGTTTTTACCCTTAAAAGAAGATGCAAAAATTGAATAAGCCTATTTTCTTTTTATTTATAATAGAAAAAATTAACAGGTGGCATAGTGTTTTTTATTATTATTATTATTATACGCTTGTGTGTAATTAGGCAGTAAATGATTATTATTGATGATGTTGACCGAGTGATGAAAGGGCAAATAAACATAAAATTAACGACGTTCCAATTGATAGCGTGTAATTGCGAAATGGCATGATTGAATTGAATTTACAATTGTTAAATGGTAAAAAAAAACAAAAAAAACGAAATAGTTTTCATATCAAAAACATATAGATAGCTATTTATATCAGTTACTTGACCTAGAAGACCTATTCAGTAGATTAGGAGTTAGCACCCTTTAAGTGAACCAAACAAGTCTGTTAAAACACAAGCATGTATTTGATATGAAAAGAAAACTAACTAAAAAGCAATTAAGATGCGGTTAAAGTTTCCAACAAACAAAATACATAAGAAATGTGTCTAGAAACTGTGATGACAGCACCAAAATGTTTGCCCCTGCTGTGCGGCATGTTGCTGATGACGCCAGAAGCACATGTAGAAAACTTGAAGTGAAGCACTTTCTAGGTCAAAAGTTGAAAGGCAGCCAGTCAGCCATTCAGCCCAGCGAACCCTAATGCTGATGATGATGCTCATAAAAAATTATAAAGAGGAAAGAGATACTTAAAAAGAAAAAACAAATCAAATTCAAACTAAAAGTTGTTGCATGAAATGCAATTATCAAAGCAGCGCAACAAAGTAAAGGCAATCCTTAGCCACGCCCACCTGTCAATTGTGGGGGCGGTCCAACGTCAATATACAAATTATAAAAATAAAAAAATAAAAAAAAAATAATGATTGGCAACAACATGCAAAATTAGAATCAAATTGCATGGCATTAAAGATAATTGCAGAGCTTGTGCATGAAAGGAAAGTTGACTAACACAAATGTGTATTATTATGTACAAAATGATATTGCTGATTTGAGCCAACTTCACAGATATAGCAACAGATACAACAGTGTTTGCTGCCCAATAATCTAGCTCAATTCTATCCTTTCATTCTCAACACCATCAAATGATGCGACTCAACAATTGGGTGGCAACTTTTTCTTTTCTTGTTTTTATTTTGTTTTTGTTTTTTTTTGCCTTCTAATCGGGCAGTTGCTGGGGAAACCTGTCGACCCGGGGCAAAAGCACCCCAAACACCCTGCCCGCAATCGGAGCTGTCTGTGCAACTTAATTTTGATGTGGTCCGTGAGTTGACTTGCATTTTATTTTACAGCACTTGGACTGGGATACTCATTGGAGCTGGTCGATTCGTTGGTTCCTCGATGATGATCTTTGTTGTTACTGTTGCTGCTGTTGTTGTTGTTGTTGTGATTTGATTGGTGCCACTTGCCCCGTTGTTGCAGTTACTGTTACCATTGTTGTTGTCGTGCTATTACTGTTACTAGAAGTTGAAGTTGAAGCTGGAGCTGAAGCCGTAGCTAAATCGGTCAATGGTAACGGGCTTGTAAGCAGGTGCAACTTCAACTGCCACTAAAAGAAGAGCCACAGCGAGAGGAGACGGTGGACAGCTAAGCAATCAAAACATGTCACTAAAGGTGAGTCTGACCTATATTAAATAAAGTCACCTAACCATATTTGGCGGCTTGTCTTGCGTAGACTGGGCTACTAAGTTTTTGGGTGCCACAAACTATCCAAACTGAAGAAACAATCGGTCGAGTTTTCTATGACCGTCTTCTATATTAACATAATAGACAATCGCCAGATATCGTTACTAACAATTTTTGATCTGATTGTAACTGTTCTGAGTTGCCACAATGCTTTGCAATAAATATTGCACTATTTCACATTGTAATGCACCCAGATTTAGTTATTATATATATTATTATTATTATTTTATTTCTCTTTTCTATTTTAAGAACTGCTGACTGTAAAAATGAAACAATATAAATAATTTACTTAATTTTACCTTCATAAATATATTTGAAATATTTGGCTTTTGTTTTTGTTAAAATCTTCAATCGCTTTTCTTTCTATGAGCTGCACAAGAAGCTATCTAACATTTCTCAGCGTTTTATTAATTTACTTGGTCTAGTCTATGACTATGACCGCTATTAACTTGGCTAAGCGAATAAACGTTTAACATTTATTCATTATTTTTCACTCTTTAAAGTTGTTGTTTATCGCTCTTTGCGCTTGTTGCCATTTATTCTTGGCAGAGACAAGGCTGATAAAGTGAACACTTGGTTATTGAAACCAATGGCGAAATATCAAGTCAAGAGACACACTTGCCACACAATGGTGGCACAAGCCTGTTGCAAGCCTCCTCGTCTAACGATTGTCTGTAGCCCCACAAGTGCCTCTCACCTGCTGACATTTCAGTTTGTCTATAAATATTTTAGTCATCATCATCATCAGCAGCGGCAGCATCATCATCATCGTCATCATCGTCATGATCATTATTATGTCAGCGGCAACTTGAGTGATGTCATGTGCAACAACTTGTCTCTGCGGAGAGAGAGAGAGGGGGGCCTATTGTGTATTTGGCTTATCTGCTATTACCTTTCAACAGGTGGCTTCAGCTTTGCACTCACTTAATCCGCTTCATTAACTCACGAGAGTTGACAGTCTTCTTCTTCATCTGCTCTTCTCCTCCCCCATTTCTGGAAATAGTTCAAATATTTATTGTATTCGTATTTCCTCTGAGTGCTTTTTGTTTGCACCATGCTGACCCCATCGTTAGCGTAGCAGAAGTTGACTCTGCCTTAATCCTCAATTGTCCAAGCGGGCTAAAGTGAGCACATTCCTAAAACTAAGATACATGATAAAGTGGATATAAAATACTTCTTCTTTTTACCCCGAACCCATTCAAAATGTGTAAAAAGATTTAATTAAAGTTGGCAGCAGGAAGAATCTACGAACCCATAAGGCATATATATTCTGTATCAGCACCAACAGCCAATTGGATATAGACATGTACGTTTGTCCTTCTGTATGCCAACGCCGATCTCAGCGTCTATAAGAGCTATAGACTTATGCAATAAATATGCAATTTATTTCAGTTTATTTCATTTTATGGAAAACTCCCTCTAACAAATCGATTTTCGATAGCAATAAATACACAATTTTAAACATATAGCCTTCCAATTATTAAATAATATATATACTGTTGCTATACATATATATATATATATATTATTGATATACTTATAGGATTTATTGATCAACTGCATACATTTTTTAAATATTGGATTAAAAACATCCAAGTTGTAGTCTCATATTGATTTTTGTACTCTTCAGTACCATAAGAAATAAGAACACGTTCACACCTGCTTACATTTGGGTGTGCAAAAGTTTTTAAATGTAAATTTTGGCAATTAAGTGTAGAATATATAGCTGGCTTGAGGGTATCTCGTAGTCGAGCTCACTCGATTACAGCATTCTTAATTGTTTATTTGTTTTTTCATTTTCATTTTAATTTGCTTATTCCCCAATTATTAATGATCTATCGAAAATTGAAAATAACATTTAAGCTGAGCATTTTTTGTTTATACATCAATGTTGTAAATTGAATTGCCTTTTATGCGTATTGGTTTAATTTGTTTTCACACTTGTCTAAATAATTATTTACATCAAAATGCAGGTCTTCCGTCGTGTAAGACTATTGCTTAAGGTATACAATGCTGAGTGCACTTACGGGTTAACATTCACACATACATTTATCGTCCGATGTCGATGCGTCCCCAAAGCATTGTAAAAATGCACTCACATCCGCCGTTCAAGTTTCAGTTTTTGTCGGTCTCCGCTGTGTGTGCTGTGTGCTCTGCCACTCTGTGCCACTAATTACTGCTACATTTGCGAGTGATAACTAATTCCCTTCATTAATGTTACTTAAGAGTGGCTGTAAGAAATGCTGTGCGGGTTGTGTCAGGTTGTTTGTTGGGTGTTCAGGTTGCCAACTGAACTGTGGGGAGCTATTCATCAGGCGGCGGCGCCGCTCTTTTTTTGACAGCTGCCAAAGTTGCATTTGTTAAAACATTTGTTTACATTGTTTTTTTGTTTTTTGTTTTCGTTTTTGTTTTTGTTCCTGCAGAAGGAAACGCCCTCGGATGTGATGTTGCATCTGGCAGCGTTGCGTGGCGATGTTGTCGAGCTGCAACGTGTGCTCGACAGCGGCAAGGTGCATGTGGACTGCAAAGATGAGGTGAGTGATACGATATAATCCATACGTGTTTTAATTGTTTATTTAAAACCAATAACAGCTACTATCTATAATATACAGCTGAGGTATTTTTTATTGTATTCCAAGAATTATCTTGTTGAAAACCTCGATTAGCTATCAGCTAAGAGTTTAGATATCTTAAATTAGATCAATGGAATAAAGAGATTGTTTATTCATAGAACTCATTCAAAAGCTGGAAGCTGTACGGAAATTAAAGATTGGAAATGAGTTGATAAGAAAATGCTTAATGATTTAGTGCACATGAAAAGCTGGCAGCTGAACTGAAATGAATGATTGGAAATGAATTGCTTAAAAAACAACTTGTTATATTTATTTATTTATTATTATTATATATATTATTTTATTATTATTATTTATATTTTATTTATTTTATATATATTATTTATATAAATTATTTATTTATTTATGTATTTATTTATTTATGTATTTATTTATTTACTTAACATCAACTAAAGGCAGTCGCCACACAAAAAAATACAAAAATATATTACATTAAATTACGAATAAAATTTTAAATTAAATTTAAATTAAAAGAAAATAAATATTTGTAAAATATTTATAGCTGGGATTTGTTTAACAAACAGTAGTTTATTATTTTATAAGTGCTGTATCATTATCTTAACTGGCTTAATCAAATAATCAAACGTTCGCAAGCCGCTTGAATTGTTTAATTGAGCGTTGAATGAATTCAACGGCAATTACGATTTGTTGTTTTCACCAGTCAGAGCTGAATTATAATTAATTGTTTAGTTTCGTTTAGTTTCGTTTCGTTTCATTTCGTTTCGTGTTTGTTTGATTTGCATGCAGCCGAGCGAAATCGGAGCGAAAATCACAAATCCCTGGCGAAATGTAAACTGCAGCGACTCCCACCCCCAATAGTGTGCGGGTGTGAGGGATTGGGGAGGGGGGGCGGTGCAAAGGAGGAGGTGTGACACAGTCACGTAGCTGGCTGGCAGTCAGTTCTCTGCCCTTGTGTGTCTGTTTGTGTCTGTGTGTGTGCTGTGTTTGTGTGTCTGTGTGTGTGTGTGTTGAACATATGGCTAGCAGCAGCGATGCATCGGTATTTGTGTACAGCTGCTCCCCAAGTGAAATTTAATTTCTGTTTAATTCCGTTTAATTTTTTTTCGTTTCTTTTTCGATTTTGTTTTGTTTTTTTTTTGCTGTTTTGCTGTACGTGTTTCGCTTTGGCTGCACATTCTGGCATCGTTGCCAATCGGTGCGTACTTTTGTGAACAAAGTGTTAACTTGTCTTCAACTTGTAACTGCATTTTATTTATTTATTTTTCGTTTTGCTCACATTTTGTAATACACATTTGCGAATGACTTTACGCTTGGAAGATTTGTGCTTTTATATTTATGCAATAATAGTTGTTGTTAATTGTTTATATGCAATAATTTGGTGTAAAGCGTATCATTTATAAGAAAAGAGTATTTACAAAAAAAAAAAAACAATTTTGAATAGCAGAAAGTACATTTAACATATTTATAGATTTGTTCGCGATGGATAAGTGAGGGATTTTAATTTAATTTTAATTCTCAATTAATATGTTACTTTAATATTATTTATGAGAAATTTTAATTTAATTTTAATTCAAAATTATTATGTTATTTTAATATTTATTTTATTAATATGTCACTTTAATTTTAATATACAATTTTTTAAAAACTTTTTCAAAAATTGTGTACTGTTGTAGTTAATAAATTAATAAATAAAAATATATTATATATATTAAAAGATATAGTTTTTTTGTTGCATAAGTTTCTATTTAGTTATACTATTAATAATAAATAATAGTTGCTTATTCAATAATAAATACAATTTATAATGATAATTAATAATTAAAGTTGCTTATTTTGAATTCTTTCAATTTATAGGACGGCACCACGCCCCTTATTCTGGCGGCAGCTGGGGGACACATCCATTGCGTGCTGGAGCTGCTGGAGCAGGGCGCTGATTTGAATGCCCGACGCTCGACGGGCACCACGCCCTCTTCTTTGCCGCCCAGGGCGGCCATTTGGATGTGGTGCGAATATTGCTGAAGGCGCGCGCCAAAGTGGACACGCCCTCTCTGGACGGGGGCGCCCCTCTTTGTGGCCGCCCAGGGCGGGCATGTGAAGATTATCAGAGAACTGTTGGACTGTGGCGCCGATGTGAATGCCAGCATGAAGGTGATTTTCCCGGCAACATTTCAACATTCAATTTTGTTTATTTAATTTAATGTATTTATTTTTGGTCACTTGCAGGATCGGGCAACGCCCGCTTTTATAGCGGCTCAGAATGGGCATCGGACTGTGCTGTCGCTGCTGATCCTGGCGCACGCATCGATGGACATCAAGAGGATCGATGGTGCCACGCCGCTGTGGATAGCTGCCCAGATGGGACACGATCACATCTGCAAGGTGCTGCTGCAGAATGGCGCCAATGTGGACACGGTGCGTTGTGATGGTGCCACGCCTTTGTTTAAGGCCGCCCACAAGGGGCATGCCTCCGTTGTGACCGTGCTGCTCAAGTATCGCCCCAATTTGGGTAAGCTGCCCAACGGGGAGTCGGCGCTGCATGCGTCGGCCATGTTCGGTCACATGACTGTCTGCAAGCAGCTGGTGGCCGCCGGCTGCGATGTGCTGCTCAAGAACCAGGACGGCCTGACGGCAATGGAGTTGGCCCACCACGAGAACTACACCTCCATCTGTGAATATCTGCGGGAACGCATGCGTGACGTCATTCAGAGCAACAGCGCCACGATGGCCCTGGCCAAGCTGCGATTGTCGGCGTAGAGTCCGCCAGAGATCGGCTCGAAAGAATGACCAATCAAATCCCAACCTTCCCCTTCAAAAGTACCTCCAATATGCACAACATGTTTGTTTATTTTTATCACTTTCTCAATTTACAATTGTTAAACTGTGGAACAGAGTTCGATCTGCAAATGCATTGCATCCATAATTTGTCAGTCGTTTCGCGTAAATAGGCTATTTTGTAAATTCCATACGCATATATTATATATTTAAGTATTACGTTTGTGTTCCCCAACTGACAGCAATTGGCTGGCCGATGTTATATGTGTTTAATCCGAGTAATGATTGTGACTTTATTTTGAATTCGATTTTGAAAAATTCTCCATTGTAATTTAAGAAATTCCATATTGTTGTCGGGTTATCGGGGAAACTCGCTTATCGCATACACATTTCACAACTATTAACAATTTATGCATCTTGTACATACGTTTTTGAATAGATATTGCCAAATCGGAATTATCTATTTATTGTTATGAACTCTGTGAGACACAAGTTGTTTTTCATTTTCTTGTAGAATGCAATCGGAGTAGCAAAAAGCGAAAAGCAAAATCCAGCAAAGAAAAAAGCATCCTAGAAATCCAAAAATATGCCCAAGCTGAGCAAGGGATATATCACCTATATATACATATATATATTTGGATATTATATCATTACTAAATATGTATTTATTAACTTACAATTGGAGCTTGTATTTGAATTTACGATTACGATTAACTGTAGTACTTACACACATATATACATATATACATATATATATATATATATATATATATATATATGCTATGAAAACTGTTAACATGGACCCACTGTCGTCCTTTGTATATACAAATATAATAATATACATATATATATCAATATATATTATATTTAATTATATTTATGCATTCACGTATCCCTAAGCAATTGTTAACAAGTGCTTTATGTTTATTCGCCTTTTCGTCTTATCTTAATTAGCTATACATATATTTTGTCTTAATTAGCTATTAATTCTAACAAATGTTTTGTGGTTTATATTGTTTTATGCTCATGTAAATTAAATGGTAAATTATCTCAATGCAAGTTCAAATTTGTATTGCTTTGGCTGTATATCGTATGTTACTCACTTAACGAAACTGTTACCGGTCTGTTAAGCTGATTATGTTATTGCAAGCAAGTTCACACAACCACATTTAGTCTGGACACAATCATTGAGGGCATTTGACGGTTTTGGCATTAGGCAAACATTTCACGAGTTTCGCATGCAGTAAATCGTCTGTGCTAATTAACAAACACATAATGCAACTGAACTGTATGTGCAGTGCGAAAAAAACAATAACAACAATTGCAACATATATATGCAGTGGCAAAAACATTAACACACATTGCCGCTCAGGCTAATGTGTTCCCATACAGTTTGGGGTGCATTGTGCGAATAGAGCACAGTTTCAGTTGCATTGTGCAATCGCAGACAGCAAATGCATTTGCAAGAGGGCTGCTATAAGAGTTACTGAAACAATTTAAAAGTTGAGGAGTGAATAATAAATAAGAAATAAAATTAATTATTAATCAAGTAGATATGTGCGTAATACACATAGGAAACCTAGCTCAAATGAGCGACCGATTTTTTTTTTGCAGTTTTCTGTTTGCTGTAGTTTTGTAGTTTGGTGGAAATGGACCCAACATGTTGCCAATGCGAATGAGCTGGCAGCGCCAACGGTTTCGAGTGAGTTCGTTCAGTGTTCAGTTCGTTTTTTCTCATCGTTGCGCGCGGACGTGGAGACCGCCGTCGTCTCTCTTGTCTTTTACCATTTCGGTTTTGTGTGAGTGTGTGCGAGCGAGCGAGCGAGCGCGCGCGCTCTTTTTGTGTGTAAGTCGTGCGTGCGTGTGTGTGAATGTGTTTGTGTAGGTGTGTAGATGTAGTCGCGTGTCGTTGAATTATACAAAAGTAACAGCAGCAACAACAACAACAACAAGAAGAACAGTAACAGAACAGCAAAGACAACAACAATAGCAGCAGCGGCAGCAGCAGCCCAAACGGTAGCGGCAAACCAAAAGCGAACGAGTAAAAACAAACACAAAAAAAAGAAGTTGTGAAACGGAACATTATTTTTTTTTTTATTTTGGTGGCAAGTGTTCTACTCAATGTGGCAGGCGGGCGGCGAAAATTCTTAAACAATAAAACAGGTTTTGCACTGTATGGCATGTGAGCGGGAGGGGGTTAGCCAGAGAGGCAGAAAGAGAGCGCTAGAGAGCACAGCAAGTGACAGAGAGAGAGAATCGTCAAGCAGAGAACAATTTTTTGCAATATTAAGTGCAAAAATGTTTGATATATTCTGTGTGCATCCTTTGCAAGGTCTTTTTAAATGCAACCTCCAAAAACAAAACAAAAAAGAAGCAGACTTTGATTAATAGCGCACTTTAGTTGCATTGGGAACCTGTTTCCAATGCGCTCGCAATTTACATATGTATCTTGATTTGGTGCAATCAATCGGAAAGCCGTTACTTCTGCGTTGCCAGGCCAAATAGAAATTCCAGGCAGCCAGGCAGCAGCTGCCCCTACTCGCCGCATCCCCTTCCACAGTAATTCCACAAAACAGCTGAGCTTTTGCAGTCGGGCCCCTAGCAACAGCGCAGCAGAAGCTTCTCAGCTGTGCAGCCGCAGCGCAGGCGCCAATACAAAAACACACACACACACAGATGCGCACACACGCACACAGACGCCGACATGTAAGGCTATTACTGCAAATTGCATTGCTGCCATCTTCTCGCACGCAGTATGTGCTGTAACACATGCCGGAAAACAATTTTTCTACACTATTCCGCCAACGTGTAAAGGGGTATATTGTTTTTACAGACAGAGACTTCAATTTTTGTATACACTTTTATTTATTTTTGTAAATAAAGTGCTTAAATCTCAGAATATATTGCGCCCAACTTAGAAACCAACTTAGAAATATGGCATTTTTCCTTTTAGATTACACAGATTATTATTATATCAAAATACTTGAGTTGTTCGGCTGTTATGGCATTAAATATAGGGTATTAGAGTATCGGTTAATTTTGAGTGAAAAGTTTGTGCTTGTTATTTTTTGCAGCCACTGTCGCTGCTGCTGCGGCTGCTGCTACTTCTGCTGCTACTTCTGCTGCTACTTCTGCTGCTGCCGCCGCTGTCTCTGCCGCAGTCAGTGCTACTGTTACTGCTGCGGCCGTGGCAGTAACTGCGGCTGCTTAGTGCTTGCGTGAAGCTTTACATAAGTTGACATATAGGCGACGCTTTTAGAGCCCGGTTGCAGGTCCTTTGCACAAGTTCTCAACTAATCAGCTGCTGCTGCTGCGACTGCTGCTGCTACTGCTGGTGTCTGCGACGACAACGACAACGACGACGACGTCATTTGCAACTAAACGTTGCCGTTTTTTGCAACTTGTTTCGGTTTTGTTTTTTTTTCCTTTTGCCTGCGTTTGCTTTGAAACCGGCTCTCAAAAGGTTCGCCAGTGTCTCTGATGCTGTTTTTCAGCTGTTTGTTTCAAAAAAAATACAAATAAATAAAAAACACCAAAAAATATAACAACAAAAACTTGAGTAGAAGAAGCAGCAGCCAAAGCAGAAAGACAGAAAAAAGACAACAACAACAAAAGCAACAACAACAACAACAACAACAACAGAGAGCTTAAGCCAAGTGGTTTAACTGCTTTTTTACACATTACACTTTAATTTGTGTTTTTCTATTTGTTTCATTTCTCAACTCTAGTATTTGCCGTTGCCTTCTTTTTTTGTGCGTGGGGGCCTTTCAAAAAGCTTTGAGAAAAACTTGATTTATAGCTCACCCAAAAATATAAAAAGCGTTAGTAAATCAATAAAACTGTAATAAAAAACAAAAATAAATACAAAAACCAAAATCAAATAAAGGAATACAATGCAGCAAAAGTGTTTGATTAAAACCCGTTACTTCAAATCGAAATCCAACAATCCGACAACAACAACAAAGATGTGAATTTATAGCAATTAGAGAACTTAGTGCCTCAGCTGCTCAATGTGTACAAAATGGCCGCCAGGATGCACAACAACAACAACAACAGCAACAACAACAGCAGCATCTTCTAGCAGCAGCAGCAATCGGTCCACACACACACACACACATACACACATTCATACACATGCAGAAGTCCACACAACTCGAACGAAGGCAGTCAGCTTTTAAAGGTGAGTCTGCAATTTTAACTTTAACAAAACAAAAAAATTAAATAAAATGAAAATTACGTGAGCTTTGTTTGCTGCTAGTGTTGGTTAAGTTGTTTGAATCGCACTCAACTCTTTTTTTGCATTCAAAAACATCAATTGTGAAAAGTATTGCAGCTGTCACAAAATGTCTTTTATATTTTATAGTTGAAATATATTAGTTATGTTATCTGAGACGTTATATAAATTATATTGATGAGATCGTAGATTTGGTGGTATCTATAAAGCTAGAATTTACGCCAATTGGATTTGTCTGGAATTTTGTAATTTAATCATGTTTTTTGCTGGCTCCAATTCAATTTATTATTCAGTTGTTATTGCCAGTTATTTAAATTCTTTTTGTTTTACAGACCGAATGAAATTGGTTAGAAATCGCTAAATTCAAATTTAAGTTCTTTTATTTATATTTTTTTTGTAACTCTGTGGAAATTAAAATCGAAAATTGGGAAATTAAAATTGATTGCGTATTAAAATTAAATGCCTGTATCGGATTGATTCGATTCGAATTCCGCAATTAATGCATTCAGCAAATAAAAGACTATTGTCTTGAAGAACGGTGTCTTGTGACCGAATATCGAATTAAAATATATTTTATACACATATATGTATTAAGATTTATTGTTGACTTGGAATTGGAATTAGAATTAGAATTGGATTGTTGCCATCAATTCCTGTTTGGTCTTAATTATTCTATTCTTTAACTCATTAATTTGTGCAATTATTTAACTGTTGCTCGAAGCGAGTGTCAAAATGATGCGAGTCTCTCGTTGCCACCCGGACTAGTGGGTGGTGGGGGGAGAAGAAGGGGCAGGGCTTCCCAGTTTTTGGGGTACGTGTTTTATTGTCATGCTGTGAATCGCATGATGAATGACTTTTGGCGTCCACAATCAATCTCTACTCGCTGGCTCCCCAGGCATTTGAGAAACTTTAGAAGAACGTTGCTCTTCGGCTCGTGTTTCTTTGGGGCAGCCTACAACTTTAACAATTGTGTGTTGTGCAGTTGATTTTTATTTTTTGTATTTTGTATTTTGTTTTTATAAATCTTTACTTAAGTTTTTTTGTTTTTTTTTTTGCGAATTTTTTGGAATTTTTTTTTTTACGACTATTTCAACTGCTGCTGGGGTTCAAGCGAAGAAGTGAGGGCAAATTGTTGTTGCTGGCCAGCAAAGACCGCGGGCCCATTTAAAAGCCCGTCAAACCAGTCGCAGCCATTTCGCTTTTGCCTAGCTGGCTGTCTGACTGGCTGGCTGTCTGACTGGCTGGCTGGCTGGCTGGCTGGCTGGCTGGCTGGCTGACTATCTCGGGCTATCTGGCTAACTGGCTGAGTGGCCGACTGGCCGTTGATGACTTTTTACATAGCCAAAGAAGCGACGACTGAGAGACCCCAAACCCCAAACCCCAAACCCCCAAACACAAACACCAGTCCAAACTCAATGCCCAGATCCAGAACCCAAAATAAAAACAGAAAAAAACAGAAAAAAAACAGAAAAAAACAGAAAAAAAACAGAAAAAACAGAAAAACCAAAAGATACGAGCGCCGCACGTATCTAAACTTGTTTCAAACGTGTTACAATTTAAGAACGTACGCCGCAAGCGGCAAGTGGCAATAATCCTTTCAAACTGACAGCGTTGCCATGTTGTAGTAGTTGCACAAGAAGAAGAATAAGCAGCAGCAGCGGCAGCAACAGCAGCAACAGCAGTGGAAGGGCTGCCAAGTGGGAGTGGCACATTGACTGAGTTTCGCTTTAGCTTGCAACAGCATATGAGCAAAAATTTGAACGACGGCTGCTCAACAAGTACTGCAAAGCTACATTAAACACTTAAAACTGTTAACTTCCTTCAATTTAGTATGATTTTTGTGAATAGATCAACACTCAAAATCATTTTAAAGAACATACTTAAGAATTGTGTGTGTTTTCAGTAAATCATCTTTCTACTGGCATCGTTAAGCATTAAAAAATTCTTTATAATTCAGTTTTCTATTCAACTTAGTTTACGTAGATGAAAGTGGTATTTTTATAAAGCGAAATCTGTTTAATTTTGAGAACTGCCTCATAAGGAATACTCAACATTGGCAAAATCTGTTGCTGTTAGAAATACGAATCGAATTTTGATAAGTATGACAATATCAATGTAACAAACAGTTGACATTTCAAGAAAACAATTCTGCATTTTTGTTTTAAAGATGAGCAAGATACGAAGAAAAAAACCCAATTAAATGGAGTCCCCACTACAAGGCCACAAATGTTGTTCGATCTGTGGCAATATATGAAAGAATATGCCCAAATAAAAAGATGCCGATTTGCACAATTATGAGCGTAATTTAACGTTAACGACAACGGAGACTCATAATGCAATTGCGAAATGTTTCGAATGTGAATGATAATAATATTATATATTATTATTTGTCAGCGCTTCCATTAGTTGTCGCATCTGGAGTGCGAGTGTAGAACTCATTGAACTGCCCTCCCCCGTATGTACATAAATATATCCCGTCCATATGCTGTCTGTCATTGTCTGTTTCGAGTTCGCAGACATTTTGATTGCCTGTTGGCTCTTTTTATTTTTTGTTATCATTACTTTTTTTTATAGCGCCGCCATTTTGCGCTCGTGTGTCTAAAATGTGTGTGTGTGTCTGAGTGTGTGTGGTGTGTGTGTGTGTGTGCGGACTATGCGATGCGATATGTATGTAGGCAGATATACCCGCACGATATGGTTTAAGGTATTTTTGGTCTTGTTTATTTTCCATTCAAATCGAAAACAAAAAATGCAAAAAGTGAAATTGATATTTTCGCACAAATTGCCGTTAACAAGGTTGCAGCCTAGCAACAACATATTTGCTTGTCAACATTTTTTTATATTTGCACCCCCCTACCCCCTCCCCCCCATCCCTACCCCGACCATTCAGCCGCATGCCCCAAAACGCTGTTGCAGCCCCCTAAAAATGGATGTCGAAAAAACGACAGTGCCAGGTGAACGGGAAATTGTTTACCGTGGTTCCAAAATGATGTAATTTCGCGTGCTCGTGCAATTCAATTTCCTGCCAGCGGAAACGCGCGTCGTTCTGTGCTCACCCATTGAAAGCTGCCCCCACCCCCCAAAAAAACCCAGACCTACCCCCAACCATCAAAAAAAAAATAATATACATATATATAAACTCCCTCAAGCACAGAACTTGAAAGCACTGCCCAAATTGTTTGACAGTTTCTCCACTCTTCGCTCCAACTTTAATTGAGCCGCTCGGTGCCAGCAAATAATACAAAAGCAAAACAAATGCAGAGCGATAAACAACAAGAAAATAATAATAAATAAATAAGAAATCAATTTTGTAAAAATTTGCCATCTAAACAGTTTATCCGTTTTGCCCAACTGCCACTCAGCCGGCGCAGAGAACTCAATAAAATATATCACATATCATTTGCAGCCCAACAGGGCCAACAGTCACTTAACTGTAACATGCAGTTTGGCAGTTAGATGAGAAAACCAATGGCAACCAAACAAGTCAATTGTATTAACTTCTTGATATTGTTAACAATTCATTTCACACTAATTCGATTTAAGCATTAAGCATTGTCTACAAAATTAGAAAGACTTGAAAATACTTTATTTGTAGCTTAATTAAATTTGTACTCTTTTGTGACTTAATTTATAAGTTGTAAATTTGTAGCGCTTGAATAAATGAATAAATAACAATGAACATTAATTAAAATTAAATATGGAAAAGTTGTTGGTCCGAATAATTGATCAATATCTACGATGTTAAATTAATTGTAGGCAATATTTTAAAGACTGGTTTATTAAAATAATATAACAGCTAAATTTAAATTATTTCTATAAACTCTTTCTAAATTTCATAATTTATGTTTATATTTCTTTCATAAATATCTATAAATATTAAATATAGCAATAATCTTTATAGACTGAATTAATTGAAACACTTAGAAGTCGTTTAAAAATTACGTAAGTTATGTAACAAGATATTTTTTGTAAATCTATAAATATTATCTATCAAATTGTACTAGTTTCTCCTGTTATTTAAAAAATGCATTTTATATCTTTAATCTTTTATATCTTTAAACGCTTAATTAACGAATATTTAATACGAGTTAGCAAAAGCAATTGCTTTTGGCATTTTCAAATCATGTTCACTAGTTTCATGTGTTAGAAACATATTATTTTTTTTATATTCCAATTAGTCCTTGTCTCAGTTAATTTGAAGTGTATGTATTATGTGCGTCATGTGTGCATTTGACTGTTTGCTGTCGAGCAATATGTGGAGTGTTGAATTTTGAAAATGTTTGGCAAATTTCGTATAAATAAATTAGATTCAAAGCCTGGTCAGGCTGCCTGGCTGCCTGGCTGCCCGCCCCGGGCTCAGCTGAGCTCTGGGCTCTGTCCGGGCTACCGCCCATATTAACAATAATTCCTTTGTGCTGGCGTCTTGCCAAAAAGTTTTCTATGCCCGCACAGCACAGCACAGCAGGCGAGGAACGTTTTGTGGCCAATTTCGGTGCTGGCGTTGTGGCATGGTTGCCGTTTTGTGACCCATTGTCAACTGAAGTTAAATGCGACGCCTGACACAAAAAATAGAAATGACAACAAACAAAATGAATTCACTCTTTCTCTCTCTCTCACATTCTCTCTCTCTCCCTCTCTCTCTATCTCCATCTCCGTTTCTTTCTCTCTGGCAAAGGACAACGCAGAACTGACGATGAAGAGCACAAAGTGCAGAGTTCCTTGGCCAGCAGAATAAATGTGACGTTTGTCCACTATTCAAAATGCAAGTGTATTCAAACTGTCCTCAAAGTGATCTCCCAAGCTACCAAAAACTCAAACCAATTGCAGTCATGACTATGAGAATTCATAGTCATTGTTAGCTGTCAGTTGGCATTTGGGCCAGCAAGTGCTCATTTCTTGTTCATCTACCACTTTTTCATCCGTTTTGATTGAACTTTTCAAATGCGACAAACACCATTGAATATACCGTGTATATTTGAACTCAAGTTTCAATGAATAACTAATAAAAATATACATTTTATATACATTTTTCTCAAGTAAAACTTACTTCACAGTCCGAAAAACATCATCTGTATTTGAACATTGGCTTGAAAAACTAGATGCATTTTATTTGTTGCTGTTGTATATATTTTAATAATGAATCGTAATACTGATGATCTACTTTTTGCCAATACTCATTTGAAAAATGTCATCCAATATCCAGCTGACAAATTACTGGGTTTTCTGATGTGAAACTTACTTAGAAATCTTAAAAAAACTATTGAATTTGAGTTTTACAGAAAACTAGGCAAAATTTCAATCATTTTGAGTCCAGAGATTTGCTGTATAAGTTTCAAAATTATTATTTTTATTGGTTTCAACTAATAGAAATTATCAGAGCCTTTAACTGAGATGTTACTCAGATTTCTTACTTGCAAAATTAAAATTTCAACTTTAAAATCGGAGAAACACTATTGAGTGTAAATTTGAATGAAAGCCTAGAAGAAAAAATTCGTATCAGCTGCACATATTTTAAAAATTATTTTAAAACACTCTTTAATTAATTTGTCAGAGCTTTGAACTGAGTTGAGCTATTGTAGCTTTCTAAATTTTCTTGCTTACTTGAGAATAATTTGTACTTAAAATTTACGAGCTTATATAGATATTTATTCATATGAAATACGCTGATAAATTGAGTCTCGAGATTTTTAATTTTAAGTCGTCGCTATCGATAACTATCGATAGAAAACTTATAAATACTTCGTTATAGTTTTTTATTTATTTTTTATTTGTATATAATGTCCATCCTAGTAAAATGAGTTTGTTAAACCCAACGCGCCCTCGATTGTCGATGTTATCGCAGTTATCGATTTGATCGAGCAGTCCTCCTGAGGCGGTATGTCTATCTTGAGTGATGAGGATTAAAAATACAGAAATTGGAATATCCTACAAATATAGAGTATAGAACTGAATTGCGAATGAAATTGGGGGAAAAAATATTATACAAAATGCTGCCGCTGATGATTGTAGATATAGTAGTAGCCACCATTGAAGCGCAGTGTGACCACATTGCCGGTGGACGGTGTGCCCAATGCGGCATGCGTTTCCATGGCATCGACGGGCACGCGTATCGCCGGCTGGGTCAGATTGATGGTGCGATAGAAGAAGGCCGTCAGGAAACTGGCGCTAATCACAAACGCCAGAAAGAAACCCAAACAAAATAGGCAATCCTTGTTCACCTGCAGGCACAGGCAGCAGGCCGCAGCAAAGTCGTACAGTGTTCGCCACATCCTCCCCAGCATCGAAACGGGCTGCGGACGTGCCGCAAATGCCGCCGAGCTACTTGTGCTGATTGTGATTGTGTGATAACGACGCTCACACGGCGGCAGCTGTTGCTGCTGTTGTTGCTGTTGCTGCTGTGGCTGCTGTTGCTGCTGTTGTTGCTGTTGCTGTTGTCGGTAGTTGGCAGTGTCGCTGCTCTTCGGTCTGATTGTGCTGGTCACATCCACTCGCAGACTATTCTGTGGCAGCGTTTGGGCTGCCAACTCGCAGTGTTGCGTCAACTGCAGCTCTGTGCCGTCATCCAACTGTTGGGCAGCTGTTCTCGCGCCAGTCTCCCGGCTCCGCACATGCTCCTCGATCGCCTCCAGATTGCGTGTGTAGCGATCGAGCAGTCGCAGGATGCGCTGCAGGCGTTCATCATTGTAGCACAGCTGGGCGGTTGACATTGGCTGTTCTGTGGTGGTTGCCTCAGCGTCGTGTTTGGGTTCGGATTCACTCTTTGGCAGCATTGTCTCAATCATATCCTTGACCAGCGTCTGTGCCTCGCTCAGCCTCTGTCGCTCCAGTGTCGGATCAAAGCTGACATGCCTTGGCTGCAGTGCATCCGGTGCATCTGTTTCCGTTTCCGTTTCGCCCACCTCAGCATCGGGCAGCAGGAGCACACGATTCGGATTCACCTCCTCCCCTTGCGCATCTTGGATTGACTTTTTATTGTCAGCATTATTCATTCTTAATTTTGGATTTTTTTTTTTGGTTGCTTAAAAATGTGCTCAAACTGTCAGTTTGTTGTCTGAAATTGACATTTCATATTCTATTTGCTGCTCCTTTATTTTTAATATGTTCTTACACCATTTTTAACTGTAGAAAATTCCAAATTGGTTGCTTCATGGCCTTCAAAACGAAACAAATCGGCATCGTCATAGACAGCCTAATCGCCGACTTAGTTGGCAACGTTATCGATCAGAGTCTGTCGGCAAAATCGGAATCCAAAGCAGGACCATGCCAAAGGCTCTTCGATGCCTTGGGTCTAATGCCTTGCACATTGGAGGACGAGGACGAGGACGAGGATGGAGAAGAGCGCGTAAAGGCTGAGATTATCATGCAACTAACCGACAAGGTCATCGATGATGCAATGATCTCAGCAGCAACTCCTCTCAATCCGCCCTCAGCAGACGATCAAAGACAACTGTGGCACAGTTGGCTGGGTCCCGCTTTGGCTGCGGGTAAATTTATGCTCTGAGATTAGAGACCAGTGCTAATTTTGAGCAACTTCATTCCGCAGATAGGCCTGAAGATGAGTTTGACATATACGCTAAGACCGTACCGTTATTGGGAAAGTTCAGGAGTACCGCCTGTCAAACAGAACAGCCCCGACCCACCCGTAAGCGAAATCACTGGGTGGTAACACCCGGAGATCGGGCCCTAAGCGATCTGGCGCCGTGCGAACGCAACCGTCAGACGGTCTTCATCGATGCGCTCACCGTGCCGACGCCCAGTTTGACACATCGGCCGCCGTTGGGTGATCGGTTCTGCTATATGTTGACCGATTTTGCTTCGGCACTGTACTGTAGCCTGGCCATTATGTGTTGCTGTACGCCGAGCATGTTTCGATAAATGCCATTTCAATAATATATTGTTTATTAAGATTTAATCGATTATCTTGCTGGCCATCGTCTGCTTGTTGAAATTGCCGCCCAGGAAGCTGGAGTAGTGCTCAATTATCAAGTAGAGGCACCACATGCACAGCAGCACGAACAGCACATAGGTGATGTTCTCGCCCATCATCGAGCAGCAGGCGCTCAGTGTTTGCCCCACCTCAGCCAGCACCTGCCACAAGCGTTGACGCAGCGGTGCACGCTCCAAGGCCGCCGCCGAACTAACCGACTCGACCTCAATGTGCAGCGTCGTTTGCTGCACCAGATCCGATTTCATTTGCTTCGGCCTGGCCTTGAGCAGACTGTCCTTGCCGTTGTTGCACAGGGGCCAGTAGGTTTGGATGCCCACCTCGCAGGTGAGCTTGCTCGGCACAGCCAGCAGCGTTGACTCCGACAGCTGCATGCGATTCAAACTGACGCTGCTCTTCACCAGCTCACTGCCAGCGGCTGTTGTGTGTAACAGTTACGAAATCCATTTAGTACCAAACCAGAATACTCTAGTCGAGAATGAGAGACTAGGAGAGACTAGGAGAGCCTAAGAGACTAGTACCTTAGTTAAATGGCAGTCTAGGAGCCAGAAGACTAGAATCCTGATTCGGAGGAGTCTAATATTTGTCGCTTTAAAACTTATAAGTAAATTCTGTTCTGGAGGAACGTTTAAGAATGCAGAAAACAATGTTATAAGAGCAAGAAATAGCGTCGCACTTCAAATACAATTAGAGATATATAATTAATTATATATTATAGCTATATGATTATTCCGATTATTCCTATGCGAGCTGTACAACTCGATATATATATGTATATGCATACTATATGGATTTGGAGACGTCTCCCTCAATGTCACCTTATAAAATTGGCTCTACGACAGCTGTACAAAAAATTGTATTTCGTTGCCTTGTACTATTTTTGTGGACGAAGCTGTTGTCTCCCTTCTGCCTGCTGCTTGAGCAAGACGCTTGTTAAGACGCACATACGGACTCGGCCAATCAGCAGACGCTACCTTCAATAAAAAAAACTCCATAAATTTCGATCTACACCAGATATAAGTCTGTTTGCATAAGAGCTTTACTATCGAAGCTCAGCTCTCGAAGCTTTTATGCAGACAGCCCTTGTTCGTTGCCTTGCGCTGTTTGTGTAGCGAAAGCTTTCTCTCTTCTGCCTGAAGCTTTTCAAGCTCTCTTCAAGGCAGGCTCGCTCTCTTACGCTCTCTCTCTCTCTCTTACGCTCTCTCTCTTTTACTTACTCTCCGCTGGCTGCAGATGCGTCGCTGTAAACTGCTCGGACTGCGATCGCTTGAGCTTCGGCTGAGCCTGTCCGCTCTCTCGCACGATCTTTGAGTATTCCTCGAAGAGGCTGAGCAGTTCCACGAAGCGATCGGTGATCTGTTTGTGGCTGACTTGCATCTCACTCAGATAGTTGCATTGTGCGGGTGAGTGCAGCTCGTTCGGGCTCTCCGTGTTTGCTGGCAGATTCCAGCCAATGTTTTTGGGATTGACATTTAGATCGCGGACAGCACAATCCTTGGCTACCAAGTCGAGGAGCAGCGCTGTTGATCCATTGTCGGGATTCTCGTTCGTCTGACTGGGCATTTCGTGAATGTATATATGGATCTGTATCTGTATCTGTGTGTGTATCTGTATCTGTGTGTGTGCGTTTTTGTAGTTTATTTTGCTTGTGTGTTGTTTTTTTTTTGTATACCTTGTTTGACATTTTGAAATTTGTGTATCGTCTGGCTACTCTGTGTGGCAAGTTTAACCCTTAGTCAGCCGGTAGCTGTAGCAACGTCTAGTGGATAATTTTTCGCGCTAAATTAAGCAATTTTGTGAAACTGTCTGCACTTTGCTGAACTTTACTGCTGCAACTGACCAATGAATCCTTGCACCTACCCCGCCCACTCTGCCACTCACTCAGGACACTCACGATATACATACATATGCATATATGTGCATTTTGTCCACACCCAAATCGAATATGACAATTATTACGGTCTACTGAGCTAATATTGTGTTATTTGCATAAATGCATTCTGTGAAATTCCGCTTTAAGGCAAACATGTTTCTCGTTTGAGAATCGAATTCGGCAGCTGCTTGAAGTTTCCAT
The DNA here is from genome assembly GCA_037043625.1 of Drosophila melanocephala. Taxonomy (NCBI): domain Eukaryota; kingdom Metazoa; phylum Arthropoda; class Insecta; order Diptera; family Drosophilidae; genus Drosophila; species Drosophila melanocephala. Next base: position 1,965,085 of record JBAMBD010000013.1, on the reverse strand, counting down.
TTCTGCTTTATATTTGATATTTATAGCTACAATGAAATGAAATACCTCAGACTATTGCCCTGATAAATAAATATTTACTTAAACAAATTAAAAACCTAAACTCATATTTTTATTTTTACCGCCAGACATAAGCTCATTAAAATTGTAATTACTTTTTAGCCAAGACCACATATAAATAATTCATACAATTGCCTTTGGCTAGTTACTCAAGGGCATTTCAATTTCGCCGATGCCCCAAAAGCATTGTCCGGCTTGGCAACACCTGCCGCATTGTCTACAGTGGCCACAATTGTGTGCGTATCTTTTGCTTTGCCCATTGATAATATTTAAAGGGCTTAAGTGCAACGAACATTTATATTTGTTGGCCATTGGCAGAAAAAAATCTCTGCCCAGAGCAGCAACAAAAATAAAAACACATTTTATTGATTTTCTCGTGTGTGTCTGTGTGTCTGTGTGTCTGTGTGTGTGTGTGTGTGTGTGTGTGTCTGTGTGTGTGTGTGTCTGTGTTTGTGTGTGTGTGTGGGATATGTGCAACGAGAATGCTGTTGCTATGGGTAAAGCCAGGATGCCGGAATGGCTCAAACTGGGAGCCAACGCCTGCGCCCCATTTCGTCTGCCTGAGCTGATTGCTGTTTGTGTGTCTGAAAGGTGCTGAAGCAAAACAACTCAGCCTAAAGCTGCTCCCAGCACCACTTCTTCCTTCCACACACTCCACACACTCCATACCCTTCCAGACACACACACACAGTCACACACTCAGACTCACACACATGCACACATCCTTTCAATCCACACCCCTGTTTTACATTTTGAATTGCACATTTGTTGCTTACCCTCCTCAGTGACTATAAATGCTGGAGATGTGAAGTTTGAAACATATGTATACATTTCAATATATATATATATATATCGCTGCCTGCTTAGCTTTGTTTTTGTGACAAACTGCGATTCTTTTGTTGAATATCCTAGTTCGCTCCGTTCGTTTCATAAATATTATTATTAACTGCTTCAACAGCTGCTGACCTGCTGGCCAAGTTTCGTTGGGTTGCGGTGCTGTTTGCTGAAAGCGGCTAAAAATTATTTTTAGCAGTAGCAGCAGCAACAGCAGCCTCGTTAATTTATGAGGTGTTGCTGATTATTCTCTTGGCTGGGCACATAAATATAAACCAAGCTTAGTAAACGGCTTGCAGAGGCGTCTAAGCGTTGCCAAAAATTCTTGACTGCCCCCTGCCCCCTGCCTCGGCACTTCGACTCCCACTCCGGCAGCAGGCCATAAATATCATTTGTTTAGATATACACACATATATATATATTATATATTTTTGGCTTAATGCTTGTTTGTTTCCTATTACTTGACTCGACTCGACTCGCTCGTTTATCATCGCCCTCTGCAATTCAGTTGCTGCCCCTGCGGATGCCACAAAGTTTAGCAACTCGAACGCCCAGCATGCATTCAATTAGACGCTGCCACAATTCCCAGATTTTTATCCTGACCTATCATCATGATTATTGCCATAATTTGGCAACGCCATGGCTCAACCTAACCAAATTGCCAGACAGACCAGAAAAGCTGAAATTTAACAAGAATCGCAATCGCATTACTTGGAAAACTCAAATCCATAGCCTGAAATCAGCTTTTTTTTATAGACTGCTGAAAAATACAAAAAAAAAATTATTTCTCAAATATTTAATGAATAACAATTGTATTTGATTTCAGTAAAAATATGATGTGTAAAAGAATAAAATGAATTAAAAATAGAATGAAATGTGAAGATTTTATGTCAATGTTAAGTTAAAAATTGAAGAATTAAAAATTTAGCTATTGCAAAAAGATTAATAATTAAAATTTCTCTTATGTGAAGTTATATTTATTAATTTGGTATATATATATATATATACCTATCAAAATAGCCTGAAGGTTGAGTTACGTTAGTAACAAATAAGATCATTACCCGTTCTACCGTATTTGGATACTATTCCGTTTTTTGCTGGACACACAACGAGACCAGAAAAGTGTTTCAATCGGTTGCGTTTTTAGATTTTGTAATTTTGGTTGGTAACTGAAAGGGGCTTTCGAAGGTGCTTCATATCTAAGTGGCAAGTGCAGCCTTTGCAGCTTCTGCAGAAGTTAATATGACCTGAAAGACTGTTAAAAAAAAGGGAAAGAGATAAATATCTTGTATGAAATATATATATATATATATATATATATATATATATATATATATATATCTAAGGCGCACTTGAGATATGTTTAAACGTATGTGCTGGGTTTTAACTGGCACAGTCACCGTTTTTGTTATTCGCTTTATTTATTGTATTTTTTTCGGTAGCAAAGACTTAATAATATTTGAACACCTACTTTGGGTCTATTTAGATAGGTTTTCTCGTGTTGACTTTGCCACACCCATAACACATGCCATTTAATATCTTATACTTGTATGAGCTGCATACATTTTTAATATATATATATATATATCTATATATATGTCATATATACATATATGTGTGTCTGTCACAATCGCTTTCACCTGTCGGAGCCATCAAAATATTGTCAGAGCGTTTGCCACTTGTCTATAGACACGGCAAAAGGTAAGTAAAATTTCCGCTCTCCCCCAACCAAGTCCTTACCCGAGCTCCCCCCCTTTCCCTCCTAGATATTATTCTACTGGCAATCAGTGGCTGGAGACGAGCTGTCCTTTCCGCGTGGCTCTCGGGAGTCAGCTAGCTGGCCACTTGGGCGCCACTTGCTCCTTTTGCTGCCGTTAGTTGACATTTAATGGCATTTGACACTTTGCACGGTGTGTCCGCAAGACAAAGCATAAGCATCAGCTGCAAATAGTGAAAAAAAAAAAGAATCAAACAAGAATAACACAAAACGTTATAGAGGAAAACTAATAAGAGTGCTCAAATCGAGTGTCTCCGACTAATAGTTGCCCTGCAGACTAAAACTAGCTGACTAGTTGACCAGCAGATGGCTATAAAATTGAAATAAGAAGTTCGATGCTGGCCAACAGCAGACAACCCAATAATGAATATAAAAATACTGAGTATAAACTTCAAATAAAAATACAAAATACTTTGTATAAAAGTCTGATGTCAGATTTTGTGTGAGTTTGTTTAACAGATCTTCAAAATATAAATATAAATATAAATATATATAAATAAATATAAATATATAAAATGTGTAATATTGTTATCCGATTTTCATGACACCAAAGATAAATATTAGAGTTCGCTAATAAAATAATAGTGGCTTATGCAGGAATTTCGTTTACGAGCTCTAGTTGCTATAATATGTAATACATATGTATGATATACTTCTTCATTCCGGCAATAATGTAGCAGAAAGACTGCTCAAAATTTATAAGATTGTAGTCAGATATTCACAGAATTGTAGCTAAATTTCATTATTGCTCAGTTAGATGCTGATGTGTTAAGAAATGAAAATGGAATTTAATTTTCGACTGCTAGTTCCAGCCAATCCAATACTCTGCTCCAATGATATAGTACTCCAATCTAATACTCCAATCAATGCGGGTCAAAATTAGGTTCAGAGCAGATATAGGTTCAATAGATCCAACAGATCACAGTACATTAAGCGCTCCCAATAAAAATAATAATAATAATGATGTGCTCAATAGAAAGATGGCTGGAAAAATAGATGAAGTCAGGCAGACAACTGTGGTCAGTCTGCACATGCAGCAGTGGACAGGGTATAGAAATACGTAACACTGGTATTGGGAATACCCCTAATGGAAATATGGCTAGAAAGGCAAAAAGGAAATCAATAGCAGCAAGTTGAAGACGTGGCCAACAGGCTGCGGCACTTGCCTAATGAAGTTGTTGCTGCTGTCGCATCAGCTGGAGCTGAACTGGCAACGAGGAGCAAGAAACGAGGAACGGGGAGGAACTCTAGCTGCGGAGAGCAGGAATAACATCTATGCACTTAATGCTCTTGTTTGCCTAACTTTATTTGATGTCCTTGCGTGGATGTTGTTTCTGTTCGCTCTTCTATTTGTTTTCTGCGACAGCGTTGTTTACCACTGGCTATCAGCAAGAGTGCGACTGAGCCAGAGACGGAGAGGGGGAGGGGGTGGTTGCCACTTGGCTAAGGTGGTTTAATGCATTTAGCGTTGCTTGAGAGTGTACTCGTTACATATAAAATATATATATATATAGCATATAAGTGCTTCGATATGCGAACCCCGAAGTGAGTTCTTTGCGGTCAAATTAAAGCCGCATATTCCTATATAATTCAGTGGTCGCATGGTGGGCAATGGTGGATTTGTCCGTGCCTCTTAGCGTTGCATGTATTTTTAATTAATTGCATGCCCCGAGTCAAGTCGACGCGCTTCGAGTACGCCCAGTCAGCCCAAACTGACCCAAACCCAATGCGACAGCTGTCGGAGGGGGGAACATAGTATTTCGCAGAGTATTTTAAATGTTTGCGTGCGTGTGTGTGTGTGTGTGTGTGTGTGTGTGTGTGTCTTATACCCTATATTTATAAATACATATATAAATATAATTGCTATGAGTTTAATTTCCCATTAGCACAGTCGAATTAAGTTAATTGTGGTTGAATTATGTTTGTGAATTATTTCAAAACAATTTTGTAGCATGCATTGCAAAGTGTTCTGAATTATAATTTCTATTCATTTGCACAGCAAATATTATTTATTGTTATGTGTCTACTTCTTTACTAAAAATAAATAAGAGAATTTTAATTTTGTATTTAAACATTAGTCTATAAAAAAATGTTGTATGTAAAATTGCATTGAATAACTTTCCACACTTTGCAGTTATTGTATATAATCAAAAAAGAAAAACATTTTTTTAATTATAAGATTTGATTATTGTGGAGGATATTATAATTGTATCTTGAAGTTTGCAATGCATTGAAGGTTTTTTAGTTTTTTAGTTCCTCATATTTGGCCAAACATTTCATCATTATCTTTATCACCTTTATCATATAGCTGCCATAGGAACAATCGGATGGTAGATAAGTTTTAGGCATAGACATATGGTTCAACTTATGGCACCCTTTCAGATACAATCAGACCTTAAATATAATAAAAAGCATAAAAAACATTTTTTTTTTTTTAATATGTGTTTGAATTGATCATTTTTTTTAATAAAACGATAAAAAAAAAGAGTGAGAAGTATTTAGATGTGAGCAGATTACTTATTAATTAATATTAATTAGAAAATAAAAATGTAATCGATTCGAACTCTGAAATGGAATTTACACCACTCTGCAAGGGAATGCCCAGGATAACCCTAGTATCTGGTTGTATCTGATAGTGGTCAACAATGTAAAGAATATGGGAATGCATGTGCAGCATGTGTGATAGTCTTGCATTGCCTTTGTTACCACAATTGTAAATTGTTGTTCTTTGTTGCAGCCCCGCAAGTTGACCGCCATCCGCTAGCCAAAAGCCGCCGACGTCACCGCAGTTGCAACATCATTTGCGGTTAATTGTAATTAAAGCTCAGTGGTTTGCTTCGGTGCACATATGCACCCACTGAACCATATTGGCCACCACCCGCCCCCCCCCCCCCCCCTCTCTATCTCTCTTTCTGTTGTGGCTGTCAGTGTTGAATGTGTCATCTGTAAAAAGTAAACATTTCAAGACAATTCAATGCAATCTTTTCCTCTCTACTGATTTAGCCAGAAACGAAAGCAAAGAAACTGCATACCAGCATATCAGACCCACTTTCAGCCTCAGTTCCAACATAGAGTCGACAAAGAGAGAAATTTTATATTGAGAATTTGCAGAAAAAAAAACTCATGTTTCTTTTTTTGGAATTTGGAAAGCTTTGAAAAATTGATAGTGTTCCAAACATATTTGTTTTGCTAACCTAAAGATTTTCAAGCTTATAATAAAAATATCTTTGGCATTCCAATTAGCTTAAATATTGGAATAAGCAATTCAAATCAAAATCAAATTAATATATTAATATTATAATAATATATATTGAACAAAATATTGAAAGCTTCGTTAAAGTTCACTTTTCAAAACCCTTTTGTTTTTACTCTCGTAAAGTTCTTCAGCAGGAAGCGTCTCTAACCACAAAAGTGTGTATGTTCTTGATCGATATCAAAAGGCGATTCGATCTAGCCATGCCCGTCCTCCCGTCCGTCCGTTCTTTTGTCCGTCCGGACGTCTGCAAGCCTGTATGAGCACGCGGAACTCGGAGTTTATAATAGTTATAGAATATAGAATAGATATACGATAACTTATCGTATATCGCGCGCAAATCAAGTTTATTTTATTTATCGATTTATCTGTTTCGATACAAATATTTATCAGATAGCAAATAAAGTGACAATTTTAAAGAATGACATAACCTAGACATATTATTTATCAACAACATAAATAAATATATATATATATATCTAAAACTATATTCGGTTTTTAGTAAAAGTATGAATATTTAGTAAGTATAACAACCATCGCAAATAAGTTTATGGCAAACATGAATATATATATTATTTTTTCATTCATTTACATTTAATTATCTTTATTAATGAATAGTTTTTATTAACCGCTTTTTGCAGTTGTTCTGAAATTGTGAGTGCCTGAAGACGGCGGCGTCATGTTCAGTGGCAAGCATCTTGAATAGACTCAACCTCAACTCAGTGGCAAGTAGCAGGCAGAGACAGGTGAGTGTTGCACTCTTATGTTAATAACACGTTAATATGCTAGGGGTTTGGGGTTTGGGGTTTGGGGTGGGAGTGCCGAGTGAAGGCTTGATTTAAATTAAAAATTTATTGCATACTTTTGCGCGCTGCCATTGCATATAAAATAAATACACGCACACACACACACACACGCACACTCGAACAACATATAAATTAAATTGTTGAGCGCCCAGGGGTGAACCAGCGAAAAACATGGCATGCCATGAACTCCAATTTAAAACATGAACGTACGGGTTAAGGGTTTACAGTCTGAAGCTCGCGGGACTCGCTACTAGCGTAGAGTAGGGGGTGGTGCAGGAGGGGGGGGGTGGGTGATGGTACTTCAGCAAACCGTTTTTGATTACGCGTGTGTTTTTCGCGTGCAACTAAATTAGCGCACGTGTAATCAAGTTTTTCAGCTTTCCACAACAGAGAGAAAACAACAACAACAACAACAAAAAAAGAAAATAAAAATGAAAAACAAGAAGAAGACGAAAATGTGCTAACAACGATGCTCGCATGTTCTTTCCACAGACAGAGCGAGACACACAGAGCGAGACGGCGAGAGTGAGGGAAAGAGAAAGAGAAAGAAAAAGGACTGTAGTAAACAGTTTGGAAAATGTCAACAGAAAATATGAAAAGTAATGCAGACATGCGATTTTATCATAAATCATAAGAAAATGCCACACACTAAATAAATACATATGCAAAATTCAGCTGTGATATTTCGTGTTTAAATTGCTTCATGTTCCTCGAAACTCAATCAAAAACAATCGAATTTAAATACGACCCTCTGAAATATACGTTAAAAGCACTGCTCTGAAGATAGGTAAATGAATCTATCCTACTCGAAATGAACTAATCGAAAGTTGAAATTTCAATTCTTAATATCGATTTCATAATAATATTATTTAAAATATATGAAATAGGTTCGAGTAAATAAGTGATTAAAGTGCTTGTTTTTAGTTGTATTTAAAAGTTTTTCTCTCTCTTTCTCTTTCTCCTTCTCTCTCTCTCTTTCTCTCTATAGACGCATTGTTCAGAGTGGCCAATAAAGCCGAATGCTAACGTTTATCTTAATTGTCTGCAATAGATTATCAGTCTGTCATCCAATGAAGTGGGTTGTATGCATTTCATTTGTTTTGAACATTTTATCGTTCTCTAATATATTTAAAATTACACTTTGCGCACAAAAAAACGAATAAGCAATTAAATAAACATTCTTTTTAGACTCACTCGCACTAAACCTTTATTAATAGGTACTATAAGTATGAGATAATATAGTGATTCAGAATATTTACCATTTATTCGTTTTTGTTCAAATCTTTTATTAATGCGAAGGCATCTAAGTGTTAATTTCGCTTAACTTCTCCATATATTCGCATGCGAAAGAGATTTTTCCTATTGAAGATGATTGTCACGTCCAGTCTGAAGGATAAGCGAATACACATATATGATGGAATTACCTTCGGATCGAATGTAAAGCCATTTATATTATAAGTAACGTTCTGCAAGTATACAATATCAATGTGCAACATAGTATACAAATAAATATTTAAAATCAGCCACAAGCAACACAACCTTTTTAAATGGGCAATCCAATGGAAAATTGGATACGCGGCGCAGCCCATCAAAAACCATTTTGATCGTGAATTCGGAATAACTCTTGTGCATTGCCTCACAGTAATTCATCTTCACCGAAGTGTGATTGAAATAAGTGTTGCCACGCTTAGTTGCCAAAACGAAGAGCCCATTCAAGTTAGTCAGATCTACGGCACTTACAGCCTCCATGTGGCAAGCAGATAGATTTGAGGACGTCTGATTGATGTGACAATTGAGCATTCGCATTATTGTTGGGTCCTGATTCTCGCACTCCATCTTGGTGAATTGAGCTATAATCTTGGGCTTGGGCAAAGAAATTATATTTTTATTTATTTTATCCAAGTGTCGTCGACTTATTCAATATTTTTAAAGAACTTACCGTTGCCGCTAGTGTGACCAACACACAACCGAGCAGCGATGCTGCCACAGCGCCAAAAATGCAAACGTTCATATTTATTGTTCCCAAACAACTAATTTGTGATGCAGTCATCAATTGCTGACCATTCCATATATCTGTATTTATTATTAAAAATTCGATTATTACCTCATGTATTAAAATAATACGACAGTTTGGGCTATTAGCCATGTTATCGGAGAGAAACAATCGAATCTACTCTAATTGCGATTTCCCGTTTTCGTATGGCGAAGTTCTCTGATATTTATGGAGCTTTTCTTTGTTTGCTAAGCATAGCAGTTATTTTTTTGTCATTCAGTCAACATATGTCTCGAGAGCATTGCAGGCAGAGCAGTCAGCTTATTGTCAGTCAGCACTTGATTTCACAAAGATCGTTTTTTATGGTTTGAATAAATACTTGAAGAAGTTAAGTTAATAACTGAAAAGGATTTTGAACGTTTGTCATTTGTTGCGCTTAGTTTGTCGTGTATATTATATTGAAAACACAAATAATATAAATAGGCTTTGTGTGGAATGCAATCTAAATTATATAACAATTATGTTTATTTAAATATTTAAATCGAATGGAACTAATAGCTTTAGAATCACTCCTGTGTTTTATCTATTATTTGTCATGTATTTTATTTTTTAATATTTTGCCACGCACCATTATGTGAATTATTTTTTTCCTATCCATAAAATAGTTCGTATATTGTTGAAAGGAGCCCTCTGGTGCATAAGCGGGAAAGTCCATTTCGTCCAAATACCAACTATTCAGCGTGTAGTTCAATTTCTGCCGAAAACAAATGAAATAATCATTTAAGATGGAAGAGTAATTTAATTACTTTGCTCACCCCTTTCAACGGACACTTTAAGTCTCCGGTTGTATGTTTCTTAAAACTTGTTGCGAATATATTCAAGAGCAAGTTCTTATGAGTCATTGATAGAAAAATGCAAGCATCCGTTTGAAGGTTGAACAGCCGCACCTTTTTCTTGCTCATATTCCAGAAGTCCAAAGTCGTATTCAGTACAATATTATCAATATCGCGTTTTAGTAGCAAATTACCACTGACATAAGTCCGATTATTTAATTGAATCATAGAGTAGTTCAGCTCCTCGATAATCTCAGGCGCCCAATGCATCACCCTAATCTCATCGAGTATGAATTTAAAGTTACGCTCCTCCGAAACAACACCAATGCTTATCAGTAGCAACCAGAGATAGACAGACATGTCTTGAGGGAAGCCAACAACTAAATGATCCATAGCCATTGAATAGCATGAGTTAAATAGCAATAATTATATTGGTATATTGCAAAATCAAGGGTTTCGATTGCTCCATTATTTTAATCACTTGCCACTCGGCCTTTAATTGTATACCCTAACTTCAATTGTTAAACAGCGTATAGCGAATTTGTGCAACAGTATGTAACATGCAGGAGTTGGCATTATCGAATCTCTAGGAATTTATATTCTTGTCTAGCATTTTTGTAATATTTCTAATAAGTAATTATTATTCACTTTATCCAAGTTCCTAAAGAAAAGTGATTTTCGATTGTGTGACTATCAAATGACTATAATGAAAAGTATCTATAAATAATAGAGGGACTTAAAATGCCAATTGAATCTGCTGTTGCCCAACTTTTTATTTATTTACAAACAAATTATTAGCCAGCCATTACAAAAACTACCGAGAGCAATAATAATCAGATAAGAAGACAATTAGAATCACGTGGCTTATAATTTCAATAACATCTCCGACCCCATCAAGTTGGTTAGTTATTTTTTCGTAAATTGTATGACATTTTCAACGAAGTTATCCACGATATATAAAATGAAATCAGTTATGAGAAATCATTTATTCAGTAATGAACAAAAATACAAATACAATCTAAGCCAAGCATACCAAACATAACTTTTCAATAAAATAGAATTGGTTCTCAGAGACTTTTTCTTGTATTAAACGAAAACATATCAAACATAGACTTTCAATACATTTCAACTAGTTCTAAGCATACCAAACTAAGCATATTTTTGTACTGGTTCTTTCTTGTATAGCAAGCATTTTTAATATATTTTAAAAAAAGAAGCATACCAAATAAAATTGTTCATATAAAATTGTTCATATAAAATGAAATCAGTTATAAGAAATCATTTATTCAGTAATGAACAAAAATACAACTCAATTTTTATGCTCGACGCTACCCTTCAAGAACATACGAAAAATAAATTTGCTGCGTACATAAAATTTGGTTAGACTCTCGAACTTACACTCGGGCACATATTGGGGAAAATCCGACTCATTTAAATGCATCTTGGAGATGGTGTAGTTGAAATGCTTCAAGTAAAATGCAGAAAGTAATCAATTTCAGTTCACACTTCCAAAAAAATACCTACCGATTTGAATGGACATTTCACTGCGGTATTAGTGCTCTGCTTGAGACTTTTAATAAAAATATTAAATAGACGATTCTTATGATTGGTATTTAGAAATTGGCAAACATCAAAGTGATTTTGAAAAAGACGCATTTTCTGATTGTTGGGCTTCAGAATGTCGAAGAATGTATCCAATTCCAACTTGTCGACGTTGCGTTTAAGTATTATATAGCTGGTGATAGTATTGTCATTTATCATCACTGTATTGACACCTTCAAACAGATCCGCATCCATGGGTTTCATAGAAAATTGGCTCACAACGAAGCGAAAGTTTCGGTTTTCCACTGCAGCCCCAACTATTGGTAAGAGTAGCCACTGCAAACAGATCCAAATTCCCAGCCAACCATCCATGGTGAAAGATGACACTCGAGTGCTTAGCCAAATATAAATTGATTTATTATTACCAGCCATATTACGCGCATTAATATATTTGTAATATAAAATAGTAATTATTTGTCGTAGAGATTCAATAAGTCGATTATTCAAAATAGTTTACCCTGTAAAAATAAAGTTGAGAAAAAGGGCATTACACTTGGCAAAGAAGAGACGATATGTGATAGATAGATGTGATGGATAAGATAATATTTAAATTAAGTTTACTTCATTTTATCGATAGCTCGCCCTGTGTACTGGGATATCGATAAGAATATACGTTCGATAACAGCACATTTAATTTTATTTATTTATTTAATGTGTACAAAAAAGAGTGCATACTTTAAATAAAAAGGTTATAATACATAAAAATTTCAAACTAAATGAATTAAAGTTACATAATAAATTAATTAATTATAAATTTAAGTAAAAGAAAAAATTAAAATGAAATAATTTAAAAAGGGTATATCGTAGTCGAGCTCACTCGACTACAGCATTCTCACTTGTTTTATGTGTGAAAATGGGAATAATAGCCAACCGGCCATTACAATAACTTAACTTCTAATTGTTGGTTTAAGATCTGGTAGTATATAATTTGAAATGGCTCAAGTTAAAAATAATTGATAATAATTATAATAAAAAGAAATCAATTTTGTATTTCATTTTGTATTTTCAAATAATTGCTCTTGACAAACATGTATTTTGCTACATATACATTTCGAGAGGCAGTTTAACACGAATTTTGTACTTTACACTTTACGAACAAGTTTGCAATTAATTCATTGTGGGTAAAATAGTTGAGCGTAATCCGGATTTGATATTCGGGCATATAAATGGGTAAATTAGTTGCCTCCAGAGCCCAGTCGTTAAGCGAATATTTAAAGTGCTGCCAAAAAAAAAAATAGACTCAAATTATTGTGAAATGATTGTATATCTGACTTTAATCAGATTGATGGAATATTTACTTACTGCTATTATCGGACATTGTGGACTTCCATAAAGTTTTTTTTTTATACTTTTTGAAATTAGTTGAAACCAACGATTCTTATGGATGATATTGAGAAATTGACAGCCATCAATACGTAAATTCAAAAGACGCGCTGTCTTATTGTTGCGGCTTAAGAGGTCTAGGTTTACCCTAATCTCCACTTGATCAATGTTGCGATTCACAGTCATATTGCAGTTAACAATGCGGAGCTGTGTTACTTTACAGTTAAGCACCTCAAAAAGATTCTTTTGCAATGCTTCCGCTGTGAATTCGGTGACATATACGCGAAAGTTACGCTCCTTAATTTTGGCATCCACCTGCAGAAAGTGTGGCAACGCCAAACAGAGCAAAAACCAGAGCCAACAAGCCATGTCGTAAAACTGAACTCGAAGTGTTCGCTGAACACAAAACAGTTCATAATTCCTTACTATTAGAATGTAATGAGTGTTGACAGCTGAAATGATTTTCAAATTGCACTAAAGTCAATTGGTTTATTCGACAATATTAGATTATCACCGATTTGGACTCGTTTTGGTATCTGTATCTATAATGGCTAAAGAGCTTTACACCCAAAAAACAACTCGCACTGAATTTTAGATAATCGGTTAACTTTTGCGATTTTTCATTCCTCAATTCCAGCACAAATTTTTCTAAAATGTAGAAAATATCTTTCTTTCTTTCTATATTTTTTCTCTACAAATTTGGGTTTTACATGTCTACTTTTACTTAGAAATATTTTCCATTTTTAAGTAATATATTTCTGAAATATAGAAAATAAATCTTTCTATGTTTTGGAAATTTAATCTAAGATCTAAAAATGCTTTTTAGTTTTCTGGATGACCTGAATTTCTGTCTGTTCTGCTGTATCCTATAAGCTCTTTTCAAGTGGTTCTCAGATACTTTTTCTTGTATTGACTGATTCTTGGCCACTTTTTCTTCTAAGCCAAGCATACCAAACATAACTTATCAATAAAATAGAACTGGTTCTCAGACACTTTTTCTTGTATTAAACGAAAACATATCAAACATAGGCTTTTAATATATTTGAACAAAATTTTTTACTTCGGAGTTGTGGTCCTAACGACTACCGGTCGAATATGGCCCGATATGTGAATGATAGCGAGACGGCTGGTCCTGTTGCGAATATCCACCTTCAGGAAATAACTGCAGGCGGGTAGTAATTCAGGCAGAACACTTTCATCCAGATAGCTGCGTGTTAGGCTATAGTTGAAGTGCTGATTGCAGTCCGAAGAGTTTCAGTACCCATAAGAGAAGATCGCATGCAAATGAATACTCACCGCTTGGACTGGGCAAGTGGGTCGAATATTAACAAAGTTAACGAATCTATTATAAAATTGTCTGACAAATTTGCTGCGATAGTGGTTATTTAAAAATGCGCACAAATCGAGCTTCGTGTCAAAGAGACGGACACGCGGCAGCCGGGGACGAGATATGTACAATGAAGTGAGCATGATTATCTCGTTGAGGGATCTACCCAGCTCCAAATGACCAGAGATATAGCTGCGATTACCCTCCTGCTCGACGTAGGCACTACTCGAGACGACCAATTCGCGATCCTCTGGCTCGAAATCAAAATGATCCACACGTACCACATAGTCACACAACGCACAAATGGCAATCATGGTGATTACGTGCAGACAGGCGTAGACCGCTCGCAGATCCATTCCGGTATTCTATCTGATCGCCTTTGTTGCTTCCACTGCTATTGAAAACTCCAATTTGCCTATTCTGACCGCTAATCGACTTTTAATTGTTGATATAACTCAAATTTGCCATTATATAATAATATAAAACATAATTAACAAAATTATTGGGTAATTCGTACAACATTTTTTTTTATTGATTTTGCAAATTTGGAAATGAAATTATTACATGCTGTACTACTTTTGTTTTTAAATAAAACTCACAACTATTAAACAATATTGCTATAAATGTAATTAATGAACTGAATACGCAAAAGCGACTTCGAAGCAAAATTTAGATATATTTATAATTCGAATGACATCATTTTCAATTGTTTTTTTTTTTGTTTTTAATTAAAAAAGAGATCTCCAAAAAATTAAAAATCTACATTCTTTTCCAAAGCCCATTTAATATTGTTCAATGTTATTAGAACTACGAAGCAGGCTTTCGAGCGCTTTAAAAAAATTCAAGTTAAACGAAAATGCCTCGTATATAAAAAATAGAGTTGGGAAAGCGGCTAAGCAATATGAAAGTGTAAAAAAAAAGAAGAAAATGTACACACTCAAAAAAAAAAAATAAAATAAAGTAAAGAAAAAAAAAAAACAGCCCAAAGGATGTCAACGCAAATGTTAATAGCAGCAGCGTCAGCGATGTTGTTGTTTTTGTTGTTGTTGTTGTTGTTGTTGCCGCTTGGTGTCCCGTCTCTATTTTACGGCAAGTGGTGCAGTACGTCCTGTAGCCCGTAACCCGCAACCCAAACAATGCCGACGTCTGCGCCTTCTTTGCTCAGGACCAAGGGATAAGTCCCGGCCATGCTTTATGCCCGATCCAAGTAAAGCAAACACAGTGGCCGTAAAAGTGAAAAGCAAAGCAACAGCAGCATCCCCAAAGAAAAGTAAAACAGGAAAAAACATTTATCTTAGGCCCACCGAAGACTACATACCCTTTATTTCTAAACGTTTATTAGTTTTCTGATTACTAGTTTTGCAACAATTGTTGGACCATTTTATATTTTAATATCTACAGATTTATTCATGATTATCCTTTAATTTATTTATTTTTATTTTTATTTTTATTTAATCTTAGGATTTTAGTTGAATTTCGCTTCTTGAGTTTTGTGTAATTCAATTCGTAATTTTAATTTTAAATTGAATTTTGAGTTTTTATTTATTAAAGTGTGGCCAATTTTTAGTACACTTTAAATAAATACTCGCTTTAAATCTTAGTCTGTAGTTTAAAATTTTATGTTTATTTGCTTTTGTTTTGTTTGAACAAACAAAGCTTCGCCTTAAATAAATATTTTGTAATATTTTTCCATTTACACAAATATTTTTATGATGATTCCAGTTTC
Organism: Drosophila melanocephala; assembly: GCA_037043625.1. NCBI lineage: Eukaryota > Metazoa > Arthropoda > Insecta > Diptera > Drosophilidae > Drosophila > Drosophila melanocephala. The sequence goes on along the minus strand of JBAMBD010000013.1, from coordinate 1,949,554 downwards.
ATGTCTGGCTTGGAATTGATTATGCCACATGACATGTATATCAGAGACAGACTGAAATGGCTATATCAACTCAGTTGGTGCTGCTGATCAAGGATGGATACACCTTGTGTAGACATCGTTTCCCTGCAAATCTGAAAACAAAATTAAAGTCCCCAATACAAGGGTATAGTAAAGCCAGGCCAATTGAGTGTAGTGTAAACATCACACCTACACGCTCAGAGCCACAGACAACGGACAACAGACAACAGACAATAGGCTAAAGACAACGGACTATGGACTACTATAGACAGGAGATGCAGGAGCGTTAAATTTATTCTGACGAGTACGAAACAGTGACAAGGGTAAACCATTTTCGCTTCAAGATTTGATTTTATTTAAGTTCATTAACTAATTGCTTATAAGATGCTGCATAAATAATGATATTGAAAATATCTTATCTCTTGTTTGAAATTAGAAATTATTATTATAATCGACTTAAGCTAGAGATTCACAGTTGTCGAGTTTGAAAACTATATCGGAGGGTATATCGAAGTATATAAAAAATAAAAACACTTGAAATCGTATTGAGCTAAGAGTGTTCATGACACATCTCAATGCCCCAGACTACAGGGTAGCGTCTAGAGGCAGGCAAATAGAGAGTTGGGGCGCAACTCCGACTGCAACAGCTACAGCGGTCCATGTTATGCAAACATTTGCGACGGTTCTGTGTGCGTCTCCACGGAGATGAAGGATGGGGGATGGGATTTGATTGGGATTGCTTTGGTTATGGAAATGCAAATTGTGACTGGGCTCTTGGTGGATAACCAATCGCAGTGCCAGAAACACTTTCAATCCCAAATCCCATACGAAGTTCGATGACAAAATTATGTCGACGGCGTCGCCTCACTTTCAGGTGAAACAACCACATTGAAGAAGGGTTATTTATTGGATTAGATAATCTGAGTCACATCAATTAGTTAATGACTTAACATACAAATCAGAATTTACCAAATTTGTATTAATGCTTTTCGCATCGTTCATATTTGACTATATTAACCCCAAAAATGTTTATTGGCTTGATTAATCAAAAAGAAAAAAAAAAGACGAAATTTATTCTTTTATAATCAGCAAAGTTTATAATTACAAAATGCGGCGGTAATCCGAAATATTTGTTTACAATTTGATAGCGAGAGACCACAAAGCAAATAAGAGCAGATGTCATAACTAATCCACCGATTCCAAGGCGTGGGTGGGTTCGGGGGAGTAACACGTTAAGGCAGCGCATCAGTGTAAACAATTTTTTTGACAAATTTATGATGATGGAATTTTAAGTGATTTTTAACGAGCAAGGGTGGGTTATATATATACATATATATATATATACATATATATATATATATAAATAAATATATGTGTATATATACAAGAAGTACACAGACATATCTATGAGTTGAGCTGGAAGCATCTGCAATTGTTGTTGCTTGCTTGCCACAAAAGGGTTGCAGTCAGGTGCAGCTGCTGCTGCTGCTGCTGTGGATGGGTTGGCGGGGTTGCAAGGTAGCAACAGTGCCCAGCAAACATTTATGGAATTATGTTCATTTCACACACAAACACAGACACAGACACACACACACACACACACACAGACAAAAGTTAACAAAAGACCCATTAAGCTCGCTGCTGCCAAATTGCTGTGCCTGCACCACAGCCACACCACTGCACCACCCAAAGCCAAGCGCCACCTGTGCGTTCAACTGTGAAATTTATTGATTCGAGCAAATAGGCTCCACTGAGAACGTTGACTAACTAGCTATAATTAGAGAGCTCTCAGTCAATATATGCCCACCCACGCGACTAGTTTCGCTATAACTCGACCAGCGCATACCCTATAACTATTCTCTTAAATAACTAATGTCCAATTGCTTTAAATTGTATAGCAATATATATATATATATATATATATATAAATATATACAAGGATGACGTACCACAGCGTGTTGATTACGCCCAAATACCCAATCGATACATGTAAATAACTTTTGTGTTTATTATCGGAAACTAGAAACAATAACCAAGTTCAAAGATTAGTCTTTGACTAGATTCGGCATTAACTTAATTAAACTGGCTCTGCATAGAGTTATTGATTATATATACTTAGACTAATATTATCCCATAAAATTGTATTAAAATGCTGTAAAAATCACATTTTGAAGAACATTTATATGCCCTTGTAGGGGATATATTAACTTTAAAGTTTTCAACACGCATTGAAGGGGAATTCTCTCCATAAGGTGTATATATTCTTGATCCCTCAGCTTGAAAGCAATATTGTTGACATGTTGTATATATGTCGGAATTGACCTGATTGTCATTGATTGATTGTTTTTTAAATATTTTGTTACAAACACAATGTAGAATATTGAGTTGCCAGCTAAAATGCAATTAAAACTTTCTTAAGATAATCGTTATTTTATGTTAAATACATTGTTATTGTCAATCTCAATAGTTGAATCTGTATTTTAGCAATTCAAAGTGAGACTGCAAGCAGCCTAAATATACCCAGATGCATGTGTACAGGGTATCTGAAGTGGTTAGCATTTTTATTTGAAAATCGCGACGAGCCACAACAGAATAAAAGTTGTTTCTTAAATGCGAGTGATTGACATGCACATTTTCATTGAATTATTAATTACGTAATGCGAAACCAATCGACTGCAATTTGCATATGCAATGAGCCCAACACACGGCGTATATAATGGCTAATTACGCCGACATCCCACAGGCCACATGCTACAACCCACATGCCACATTCTACATCATTTTTAGTTGGCAACTTGATTCAATCTTTAATGCAAATTGCTTCATTTTACATTAGAATTGTGAAATGTTTGTGGTTTTTGTAAGAAAACATTTGGAGGGAAGTCAAATCGATTCGAATTTTAAATCGACAGTAAATCTAAATAAGAAATCCATGAAATTGAGGCCATGTAACCGGACCATTAAAATACAATTTAACTTAATTATAGCCATAGACAGTCAATCAAAATTTATACTGCAATTTAAGCGCCAGCTACGAAATTTAATTATATTTTAGGGAACCTTCCTTTTACTTATTTATTTGTTTTTCTTTTAATAGTTTAATACAAAGAGCAAAAAATGAATGAAATCTAAAATAAAATTTAATATTTATATCTTTTAATATTTATATTTAATAATATTTGTGTTATTTTGACCAATCGTTCATGAAGATTCCTTCCAAGTTTGGCAACTTTGGCTCTTAAATTATAGGAGATATAGTTTTTTGCCTTTTTTTGTGGCCGGGATTGGGCGTGGTCCAATTTGTCCAAATTTGTTTCCGATTTTTGAAGCGTGTTACTATATGCCATAAGCCTTTCAAAATTGATAGCTCTAGCTTTCAAATGGTATTAAATTTAAACCATACAAATTTTCATAATTATCGACCTTTAAAGAGGACATAGAACAAAAGCTATACACTCTTGAAGCTTCCGTGTAAGAGAATAAAACTTAAATATGCAGCACAAAATAGATTCACGAATAAATGAAGAGTGTCGTGTAATTAAAGCAAAAAAGGACGACTAAGTCACACTGAAAGAAAGTTGTTCAGAGAAGTGCTCATCTCTCGAGCGATAGTCGCTGTGGCAGCCAAGTGATATATTGCATCGATCCGGCAGGCTTCGACACATGTACTACCTGCAGCACAAAGATGCATGTATTCCAAGTTTCATTAAAACTGAGCGACTAATTCGGAGTCGGAGTCGTCTCCTTCAATGCTTTTAATGCCCTCTGCAAGGGTATTAAAATTTCGTAGAAATTATGTTTAAATGCCTCCAACAGTTTTTTAACGACGCTTAAAGAACAAAGATTTCTTTAGTGCTGGTCTCAAAATATATACACATATACAAATACATATATATATATATATATATATATATATACATGTCCTGTATGTGTGCAATTCCAGATGTTGCCCTTAGGGAATATTCCCGAATGTACATAAGCGATTTTAAAGTTTTTCTAGACACAATCCTGTCGGATATATAAATGTATATGTATGTGTGTATATAAATACATTATGCCGAGTGTTGTTGTGTGTAGCCAGTAAAATTTACTGCCAAATTTTTTATGGCAACCTTTGGTTTATTACTTTGGCGCTGATGCTTGTTTTAAGTTAACAGCAGGAGGCAAGTTAGGGACCCTCCCCTCCCCTTCCCCACCCATTCCCCTCCTTTCCCCTTCCCCACCCCTGCCCCCCACTTTAGCACTTCTTCCGTCTCTCTGATGCCATCTTGCGGGCAAGGCCTTGAGACTTAAGGCTCCATGTTGACTTAAAAAAAGTATTTTCTGGCAACAAAACGCAGCCAAAAGCAACTGCAACAGCAAGAAAAAAGAAAAAAAATATATATATATATATATAGAATACATATAGAGGAAATAAAAAGAGTGCTTAAGGCAAAAAGCAATAACAAAATATTATTATCAGAAACATTCATCATGTGGCTGCAGGCCATAAATTTTCGGCTAGCTGCGAAATGCAACAACAACAGGAACAACTCTAACAACTAAAATAACAACGGCAGCTAACTGTTAATAAATCGCTGCTGCAGATAGCAGCAACCAGCTGCCGGCGCCACAGACAGACACGTTTTACTTTGCCCAAACACACAAAAAAAAACAAAAAAAAAATCAAATATATACAAAAATTCAAACCCCTTGCCTTGAAACTATCAAACATCCGAATCCCCAACACCCATTGCCAAACCATTTCCCATATCCCATTTCCCTTTTCCCATTTCCCATTTCAATTGCTATGCCCAGTAACAGTCGCCGTTCAACTTCCAACAAAGTTTGGTTTACCAAGCAGTAACTTTTGCAGAGGCGTGCCACAGGCCTTAGAAGACAGACCCACTTGCCCCCAGCAAATCTGAGTTACTACAACCCAACCGGCTAAGAATTGACTTTGCTTATTTCATCCTAGGTTAAGGCTACAATTTGACTTGAGATTTGCTATATATATACTATGTTTGGCTCTCAATTTCAATTTACAATTTGAGATACCGTTGAAGATGTTATGAAACAGAGAAATATATATTTATATATATATGTACATATAATTAATTGCGCCCTCGCAAAGTTCTCATTTGTAGTAAAAATTGTAGAAATAACTAAATATTGCTCAAATATTTTAGATATAAATTATATATACAAATTATACAAAAAAGTGGGTTTTTAGAAACGAGCGGCAATTCCCATAACCCAACATTATATTCTTAAAATAAAGAAAGAAACAAACATTTCCACTCGAGACTTATTTAGCATTATGGCGTTTTATAAAAATGGTCATAATTCTAATTGCAATGATTACAAATTCTAAGCAATTACTTTACCATATACATGTGTGTGTACATACATATATTGGACGTATGTACATTGTAATTTGCATTGATTAATAATCTGTTTTGAAGAGCAAGCATTCATCATATCTGTCAAATGAAAAATTCCACTTGAAGTTCAGTTCACTTTGCATTTCCTTTTCGAATTAATTGTGAGCCTCTTCTCTCTTCTCGCATCTCTTTTCCTTTTCCTTTTGCTTCCTCTTCTTATTCGCCTTCTTCTATTATCACCCATCATTCATCATCATCATCCGTTCGCAGTGTGATTTCATCTCTTCACTCTTTTGTTTTGCCCATGTCACCGTTATATATCTCATCTCTCGCTCTAGCTCTCTTCCTATTTCCTTGGCGCTCTCTTTCCATCTATGCCCATTTGCTTGTTGAATAAATAATTGTCCATCGTTTAATGTGTTTAGCACAATAAAGCTGCACAACTTACGACAGTATTGCACGGACGCTTTCTATCCCCCATATCTCAGGCATGGACAGTTTATGCATGCATATCGGATATATATATATATATATATATATACATAGGTACAGTGGACGCTTACTAATTCGACAATTCAAACTTGCAAATCTTTACAAGTTTTGCCATGTGCTTGTATTCATTTAAGATTTAATTTTAAATAAAAAAGTCTTACATTTTCGAATTGTGGATTCAAGGCAACAATTTAATTTGGATACAATTTCGACCACTGTAGATTATTTATGCACAAGTATTTGCTATCCAGGTGACCACATGCTGTTCTCAAACCAACCTTGCCCTGCCCTGCCCTGCTCTCCTCTGCTCTGCTTTGCTCTGCTCTAACGGCGCATTTGCAACCGCATAGCCAAGTTGCGGCTTTGGCTAGCTGCCTGCTGCTGCCGGCTGCCTGCTGCCTGCTGTCTGCCGCCTGTTTGTTGCCTTGCCGGGCTGACCACATCATCAAATGGGAAATGCAAAAGCGACGTAATTGCCACAGCACCGCACAACAGCGGGGCGATGCCGAAACCAATAAACCTGCATATGTCGATTAGTTGCACATGAATGCAATAACATGGGCCCCAAACTAAGGAAGACAGAATGAAAGACGGACAGACAGGCGGACAGGGAGAGAGAAAGAGAGAGAGAGATGGAGAGAAGGGGAAGTGCGCAGTGGGGCACAGACAGCCGCAGACAAACGAGCCCGCTTAAGCCACGTCTTAAGACGCTTTTGTCTAGGCCACATTCGCATTATGTTAACACAAAGTGCAGCTAAATTTAAATTGATTTTAACTTACGGTTATCTCATCATTGTATGATCAATAAGAATTGATGATATAACGTTTAATATAACGTTATATAAGAATTTATTGCGTCATAACTGTTATTTGAAAATTGCATGCAAATGTTGTATTCCGATTTCGCATCTTCCGGCTTTTATTTCAATATAATTCATATGCGTATGGCTAAGCATTTCACAGAGACAAAAGTATTTAAGACAAAATGCTGCATCGTTTGTCCTTTGAAATGGCCTGAGTTTGGGATCCACTCCGCATTCACTGACCCAAACTTTCTACATAGATACAGCAGCGGTCAAAGTAATAGTAGTGCACACAAATACTTAAAATATATTAAGAACATTTTATTTAGGCACAAGCAATCAATACTGATATTAACAAAAAATATGATAGGTGGTACATTTAGTATTTGGAAAATAATTGTATTTGAAAACATTCCCAGATGAGAAACCAAACATTTTTATTTTCACAGAATTGCATCGCATTGAAAAAGCATTTGAAAAAGTCTCGATTTTATCACCATAAAATGAGTCATATTTGTATTAAGAAGCACTACTATTATTTTGACCGCAACTGTACTCACATATGTGTATACACATGTGACATCCACATGTTGAGTGTCGCCTGGCCACCTGACGCCGCTTGGCTGACCGCTAAATGTGGATCTGCAATGGTTTTTCTGAGTCACAGACCGCAACGGAACGTTGCCTGGTTACCAGATTTCAAATATTTGCGTAACTCAAGCGGCGCTTGAACTTAAACAAATTCCCCGCGCTACCCGCCTCACTTTGCAAATTCCGCGCTTCAGCGTAAGCGTCACCAAAATGTTGGCTCATTTGCCTCAGTTTGTGCTGTAGATGTGGAGCCACCTTCACCGCATTCCACGGATCAGCGGCCATGAATTTTGCATTTTCTATGTGTACGCAAGTATTTTTAGCTGTTTGGCCAGGCCTGTGATTCATCAAAAGAGCGGCGACAGCTGACAGGGCCCCGGACGACAGAGCCGACAGCAACGCATGGAAATGCGATTAACAAAACTAGAAACACACGCAAGACAATGAATGGCATCACAGCGAACAACAGCGAGTCGGGGGAAACACCTGAGGCTCTCGGCGAATTGCCGACGCTCATTAGCAAAAAAAAAACCGAAACAGTTGACAGGGAATACACTCGAGAATTGAAGGTGGACAGCGAAACGAAACCGAAGCTTAAATGCTCTGAGTTGAGCTTAAGTTCTCTCCGTTGATTACATGTATGCTTGAGCTTTTGAAAATTTTGCAGTTTTCACTTTGATCGCGTTGCTCACAAAAAAGAGCTTGCGTTGAGTAATGCATATGCAGTTGCATCTGCTGATGAAGGAGAGCGAGGAAGGGAGAGAGAGAGAGAGAGAGCAATCATCATTTGCCGTTCGTTTTAGACAAAGCTTTATATGTATGTTTCTGCGAGTAAAAAACATTTAGTGCCATTAAAAACACTGTTGTGTTCCATAATATCCAAACAACATTTTAATATGTGTACAAATTAATTGCGAATTTGCGTGCATGTTCAAAATATAGTACAAAAGAAACGAGAGAAGAAACATCAACTCTAAAATGATGAAGCTGAAATACCCTTAAAAATTCTCTGAATATGAAAATGGCAACAGCTGCAGACACTTAAGCACTTAAGCACTCGCATACAAACGGAAAGACAAAGGAAATAAATGATAAACTCAGGTATTGTTATCAGTTTGTTACACACATATTTGTATGTGGCAACAACTAAATAAGGGTACACAAAAGACACAACTACGTTCGTTTTTAGTGGCAATTGATTTCCGGATTTAAGAGACAACCTTCAAGTCTATGCACAATATCACGTCTTTATCTTCATACATAAAACGCTTACGCAAGACTCGCCGGGTTCAATTGAAATCGAACATGAATCATATTGGGAAATATAAAAAACTTGTATACCCCGATTCAATACGTGATAAGCATAAGTTTTAAACAAGATTAAAGTTATTATAATTATTTTTTTAAAACTTTTTTTTTTATATATTAATCACACGATATGATAAGCATTGTTAACAAATACTTCTAATTGGATTCAAAAGGAATTGCTAATTTTGAGTCTCGGCTCAGATAGCAATCTTGTAAGCTTAGCTGTATTGACAAAGAAAGAGAGAGAGAGAGAGATAGAGTCATAAGAAATATTTTTAATTCGATGTGAATGACCAACAAAATGACACAGAAAACAGCTGTTTTTCATATAGTATGTAGAAATGAATGTTTGCCCATTTCATGTCAAACAAAATGGAAAGTACATATGTTATTTGCTCTCAAGTATTTATTTTATATTATAAACAGAGAACACACATTTGTGTACTGTATAGAACAGAGCTCTTCTCGCCGCCTTTGTTCGTACTTATGTACGCTCTCTAAACACATGTATTTTTGCCACAAAAATTGCGAAAAACAAAAAAAAACAACAAAAAAAAGTTGTCGAAAAGTTTTCAAGTAACTTTTTAGTTTAGGGCTACATATAATATAATCCCAGCAATTATAGTGTACATACACATTGTGAGATACAATACAATTTAATTGCACTAATAAAAAGTTGACTTAGCAACAGTCGCTGAATAATATGCATGGCAAATGTTGGCAGATCAGTTAATTCAACACGTCATGTGGAACAAATGTACAAATGTACATTGACGTACAAATGTACGTATGTATGACACATTTATTTTATGTACATAATACACACACACACACACACACATATATATATACTTACAGTGTGTTTCAATGTGTTTTTGGCTTTTTGCCGTTTGCGGCTGCCTTGCCAAAATTATGACAAAATTATGAGACCCTTTCTAAGAAAGAACATACAGAAAGAACACAAAAGACAAAAGACAAAAGACAAAGCAATAGCAATAGCAATACAGTAGCCGCTCGAGAAATATAACAAACATAAATAAGCATAATTCGCACATACAAAAGACACTTTGTATCTTAATATCTTATTTATAGACACTTTGAAGTTGCTTTGTATAAATCTGTCAATTTCAAATGTAGAAATATGTAGATGATGTTTGTACATTTCGGGAAATTTGAAAATGATTTGTGAATCTGTGAATAATATGCATTTAATATTTGGGAGACCACTGTTCGCAGAGTGTAATTGTATTTTGTATATAAATTGTCAGAGTGAACGTCAACGCCTGATACAACAGACACCCCCGCTGCCCCCTCTTACCCCCTCCGCGCATCTAGGAGAAGGCGAACACATTGTCGCATTTGAAGATGACGCGCGGCGTTCGTTGCGCTGCCAGACGTTCTGGCACGCCCGAACTAACTGTTTTTAGTAGGGGGAGGCGATAACAATTCAAGGTGTAGGGTGTTGGCGGGTGGTGATGGGGGGTGTGGGGCGACATTGAGCAAGTCAACGCGAGGCATGTGCACGAAGCCAGAGCCGAGAGCGCAATTTCAATCGCAGCTGTGCTCTTTGATAACGTCGTCATCATCAGTGCCAGAGTTACGCAGACCGATTTTAATTTATGCACAATACACACACACACACACACACACACACACGCACGCACACGCACACACATATAGAATGGCACACAAATACAGATGCAAACAGAAACACAACAATCAACTCGTTCCCTCGCTCTCTCACATCAACAATTTTTTTTCCCCCATTTGCTTTGCACATTTGAACATTGTTGTTGTTTTTGCTATAGATATACGTATATATGTATTGTATTATGTATTTTGCGCTCACTTATGTAAACTTTTCGCTCATTTTTACTCTCGTTACAGCAACAGGAGTAGCAGCGAAAACAACAACAACAACAACAACCACGAGAACGACAGCGACAGCGACGAAAGAGCGTCTGTGTGAGAGAGTGGTGGGCGATCTGCACTTTGGTTACGTTGCGCTCAGCATTAGTAAGCTTTTGACAGTTGACAACGCGAGACGCTTAACGCGCACCGTAGTTAATAGCGACGGCAACGGCGTCGTTGCTGTTGTCGCCGTCGTCGTGAGTGCAAAAAACAAATAAAACAAGCCTCGACAAAAATTTGCATAGCTGTAAAAAAAAAGAAGGAAATCAAAACAAGAAGAAAAATGCAACGAGCCAACATTGAGTTCGAGCGTCAACGTCATCTGGCCAATTGGCTTGTGAAGAGCAGTCCGCACATGGCAGCTGCTGCAGCGGCGGGCGCAGCGCCACCCACGGCGGGAGCTGGAACTTCAGCAGCGGCAGCAACAATAGGAGCTGCTGGTGGTGGTGGTGGTGGTGCGGCGGCAGCTGCAGTTGCAGCGCAAGGCGCGCCTGGCAACAGCGCTGTTGCCTGTAACGGTAAGTAATGCACAATAAGGGGGATGCATGAGGCTGAAAAAGATTTATGTGTGTGTGTGCGTGCAAATGTGCATAAATACACACGACGCTGTGTGTGTGTGTGTGAATGCAAGGCACGCGCTAACATCAATGCAGTCGAAAGAAAGACGCTTGAGAGAGCGAGAGCGAAAGCTAGAGAGAGAGGGAGAGAGCGAGAGAATTAATTTCGCTCATTGCTCACTGCTTACTGTGTGTGTGCATGTGTGTGCATGTGTGTGTTTAGTTGTCGCTGGCTCGCTTGCATCTATTGTGTGCTCTTCGCTTTGAGCAGAGCGCGCGCGTCGTTCGCTTCGCCTAATTTCACAAAACGTGACGACAACGCAGAGCTTGCACCGCCTTTCGCCCACTCGCCTGACGAGCACTTGGCACAGTTGTTTTTTCTTCTTATTATTGTTGTTGTTGTGGCTGCAATTGATATTTCACAAAAGATAAGCGCAATATCAAAACGTTTCGTTTCGTTTCGTTTTTTTTATATTTTATTTCTGCTGTTTCTTCATTCTCTGTCGCTGTTATATTGTACAATAATTTCGATGTGATTTAGCTGCATTTATGTGTATATATGTGTCTGTGTGTGCGTGTGTGTGTAGGTGCATTTGGGTGTGTGTATTTATTAAGTATACAAAAAAAATTGAAGCCAAATGTGCGCAATTAAAGTGAGTAATAGCTCCATCGAAAGCTAAAGCAAAAACAGCAACAACAACAAATTGATATCAGACAATGGGCAGCAATCGAGAAAAAAGCAATCAAAAATCGAGATATTCAACTTTAATTGACTTGCAAGTATTTAGTTAATGAAAGCTCACACACACACACACACATACGTATATATATATATATATATATATATTGTGTGTGTGTGTAGACATGCACTTACTGTCGCACTTGACTCGGCAATAAACCACTTTAAAATATACCATTTAAGCCAGATGTACACACCATAAAAGATTATTAATGAAAACCAAAAGAAAAAAAGGGGAAAATTACTAAAAACTACTACAGTAGTCAAACGCA
>JBAMBD010000013.1:0-35000 GCA_037043625.1 Drosophila melanocephala | reverse complement strand
TAAAACTGATACTCATGGTGATGATTCCCAATATATGATGGTCGAACCACCTCCATTTGATATTTATCTTTGCGACAACTGTGATGCCGAATTGTATTCCAAGCAAGCTATATTCGTAAGTAGAGAATCGACTTTACTTTGGAAGAAATTATCTATTTATAAAACTATTGATAAATTGTATTTTAATAATTTGTATTTTTGCAGGATCATGAAAAAATTTGTAATATGGAGGATGATGTTATATTGTGTGACTCTCCGGAACCAGAAAGCAAACTAGAAAATAAAAACAATGAGAATGCCGAATTGCGAAATGCTTTCCTACTCAATTTTTGCCTGCAGTCGAAAGCGACAAGTTGTAATTTTTCGAAGAAAGCGCAAAGAACACATTTATTGAATGAGGAATTGGTGCAGACGACAACAAATAGAAATCGACGCATATCATCGCGAAGGAATCGAGCCGTGCCTTCCCTAAATCGATGTTCATTTATTCCAATATCATCGCCGGCTGGACAAAAACTACTGAAGTCAATGAAACAGACAATATCATCGGAATATGTATTTGAAAGACAAGAACGTGTCGATCGATTTTGTTATACGCCCTTGGTGGTGAAATCTGGTTGTAGGCATAAGCCGTTTGAAAAGAAATCGATTCCAAGCAACATTCATATTACGTTCAAGAAATTGAGTGAGTTTAGTTCACACATTTATGCTTTTCCACGGCGACAGTTTGCTCAACGAAGGGACACAACACAAAACTTCTTGTTCCTTAACTCGCCGTTGATTAAGAAATGCCGTCCAATATCGGTTCGATTAAAAAAGATGTCCGATAATATCGGCGAACAATTTCCAATACCTAATACTAAGCTTAATATTAGACTAACACGCGATACTTCACTTAATTCCCAATGGAGAATTTCACCTTCCACCGAGGTTATTGTCGACACAATCGATTTGTGTTCGTCGGATGATGACGATCAATCTAATTCGTCGCAGACAGTACTGAATAGCTCCGATAATCGGTTTGCAATAATATCAGTATCGCATAAAACAGACGTCGTAGCCAGAAGACAGGAGAATCACATTGCCGATGAAACTGAATGGGCGTCTTCCCCACCGGGCTATTCGCAGGCAACAATAGGCGACGATAATTCGCCGAAGCCACTGCAGCAGTCCGTTTATATATTTTCCAATTACAAGACTAACTCGGTGCTGAATCGATTTGGCCTCGAATCAAAGGCAAATGGTTCAGATAAAGCCCTGATGATTGCACCATCAAACACATTTGCCCACGCATACAATCAAGAAAATTGCAATTTGTCAAAGAGGTTGGTGGCTGTCACCGACTGGTGTGCCGCCCATCCAGCGAACGCAGAAAAGACGGACATTAATCAGGCAGCCGATAATGGTATTAGCCTGAGCAGTGGCACCTTCGAGAACACATTAGTTGTACAGCCCTATAATTCCTCTAGTAGAATCATTTCAATTGATTTAACAACATAGGCATAACCACTAAGTTTATTTTAGTAATCGAAATATAATTGTTATTTTATACAATAAAGTTTATAATTAACTGTGTATGCAAAATGTTTTATTTCAAAAAAGATATTAATTAGTAGCATTAACATATTTCTTACAACTATTTCCCATTTAAAGGAAGGCGCCTTCCAAAAGTGTATACACTATTTCTTAGCCCAGCGTGAATTTTGTACTTGCCGAGTGTAATTCCACTCCTAAAACACAGTTTCTTTCGTATGGTCGATGCTTACTGCGAAACCGGTTTTTGTTGCGCTTACAAAACTGCAAAAACGCTTACTTTTTTTTTATAATGTAAGCGCATACAGCATATTTAGAGATTAGCAGATTGCACCACACAAAACTGGCAGGCGGCATAGCTTATTTCATTGATTACGTAACCCAATGGCCGCTGGCAGATCTCCGATAAAACAACTCGAGCTGCTCGTTATCTTTTCATTGTGGTCTGCAAAAAAAATCTCCCTTTTAATAATGTATGCAAGAGAAAAAAAAACACACCCAGAGGCAATATTTAATTTAAGTTATAAGTTTATTGTAACTGTTAAAAGATTTTGAGATTATTAAATTCGAAAAAATAAATGTGTAACTTTTTTCTTAGCTTAAAAATATTTATTTAATAGTACATAGTTTATTAAGATCGAAAACTGCATTTGCTTTATTTAAGAATCTCTTATTTAGAAATATAAATATTTGTTCAATATTTGCTTGAAAATTTTTCTTTTTTTTTGTTTTTTTTTTGTTTTTTTTTTTGCATGGTATTATGAATATTGCTTTTAATTGTATAGTTTTACTATTTAAAAATTGTGGAGATTATTTTATTATCACATGATTTTCATTTACAGGCAAGAGATTTTACAAATGTTTTCTAGCTATAGAAATCGGCTGATTAAACAATAAGTTCTTTAAATCATTGTCTGGATCAAAATATATTATTGATTTATTGCCAAACATACTGCATTTTATTTTATATATACTTTACACGCATTATTAATTACTTATCAAAATGCTGCCCTACGAGCTTGATTTTTTCTTTTTTTTTTTGTTTTTTTTTTCTTAATTCGACAGTACAACTTTCTCCCTGATCAAAAATATATAAATAAAATAATAATACGTTTGAAATGATGTGGTGAACTTTCTCTAATACAGTTGTTGGTTGTTTTTCAACTCCAAATACTTTAGGGTATCGCTGGCATTCACCATCAGAATAATGATGGGTATCATTGAGTTGATCAGGAAGTAAGTTGTGCTGTTGAACGCGCCCAGTTATTATTCATAATAGCAAACAAATTAACTTGTTATATTTTATTCGAAAATGTTCAAAGGTAAAATATCTGTTTTATTTTTATCTGACAGCCACTATTGCCAATTTAGATTCAATAATTCGGAAAATAATTTGAGTTTCGAGCTACAAAAGCTAATCATTTTTTTGATTGTTAAAAAATGTTTTTTAAGCAATTTGATTACACACATGAAAAAAAATACATTTTTGCATCCTACAGTGGGTATAAATACTTTACATATAGCTCAAAATATATCCTGCAACGACAATATAAACTAAACTTTTTATCACTTATTGTCAGGACTTTTGAAATTCAAATTTGTATATAAAATTCAAGAGAAAAACGCGCACATATTGTATAAATAGCTAAACTATTAAATTTAGATGAGTTTTTTTTTGACAAAATGAATGCTCTAAAATATCTGACTAAGAGATACCCAAAACATATTCAATAATGTTGTTATATTGAAGCATTGTCTTTCATTTAGCTCAAATCGAAATAAATTATAATCAGGGTGTCAAACCAAAATGAAGTTTGACTCCGATTTGAAAAAATAATAGAGTCAAATTCGTTTTGCTTTGACAGCCTAGTTATAATTTAGAACTAATTGTTAAGTATCGCTCTAAGTCAATTATTTTTATAAATTTTGTTTCGAGCCTAATTGTTTATTAAATAACAATCTGTGATCATTGAGTGATTGGTGTGAAGTAAATGTAAATGATTTATGTCGTTATTAAAAACCTAACTAGGGTATCTCATAGTTGAGTGCATTTTTAAATTACAATCTTAGATTTTCGTTAGATTAGTTAGCTGAAATGTGTGCATTTGGTTTGTGATTTAATTTGTTTTTTTTTTCTTTTTTTTTTTTTTGTTATAGATGCTGATTTTTTTTTTTTTGTTTATACTGCCAAGCTACTTAAAAGTGTCATTAAATGTTAAAAATACTGAAGCATGTATTTCAATAAATATCAATATCTCTTTAATTGCTTACATTTTTACTTTATGTATAAAAAGGATTAAGTAATTCTGTCCGTGATTAAGTTAATTTATTTCACACCATAAAATTAAAACTTTGAACCCAGTTTTTTTTTAGTATTTTGGTATTAGTTTCTAAGAATACAAATAATTATGAGTATAAGTATACAATACATATATATAAATATATATATATATTATCGGTTCTGATTTCTTTTGTTTTGTGTTTTTTTTCTTTCTATATATGTCAATGCATATATGTAAATATTGAATTTGTTGTTGAGTTCATAAATAAAATTGTGTGCGCTTGATGGCTTGATTACTTGAATTTTATTTGGCGTTGTATGTTAACTTTGCATTATTTTCACTGGAAACAAGGTTAAGAGGTACAGATAGTTCCTCGCCTGCGTGGGTTTCATTGAACTCAGGCAAAGATTGTGATTTTGTTTGTTTTAAAATAACATCTTTGAGTGTTTCGGCCGTTCCTGCTGTCTCAGCTATTTCCGTTTTATATTTCTGAAATAAACAAATTCAAGAAAAACCAAGTTGTATAAAGCTGTTTGACCTTCCCGGTTTAGAGTTTGATTATTAGTCACCCAATCACCAATCACCAGTTAGCCGCAATGATAGTCAGAGCGGATATCTATACTTAATGCATAATGCATATGCCGAGATGTATTTCTTCGCATTCTTATGAAAATGACGCCATCAATGCCGTAAGCCCTGCTTTCAGATCGAAAAAACGTATCGATAATAAAATACTGCATATAAAAAAAAACAATGTAAGAACAGCTGTTCGACGGTCTTAAAATATTAAATAATTTTAAGAAATAATAAAGAAATTTGAAATATTTTGATGGCGGTTATCGGCAAACCACCCCAAAGCCTATCGAGGACGGCAAGTGCATCGAAATGGAAAAACTAAATTGTGACAAAAAAAAGTATTTTAATCGTTACGAAAAACGTGTATTTATAAAGGAAACAGAGGCGAGAAAATTAATTCATTAATTTATTGGCTATCAGCAGACATTTTTGTTTTTATGTCCCACAAGCGAATTATATTGCAATTTTGTGACCGAAATCTTTTTTTTCAATCTGAAAACAGGGCTTTAATTTGAATCTTTTATTTTAGCGTGGGCGGGCTCTTTCATTGGCTTTTTGGAAAAGTTCCGTATTCTATTCAGTTGTCAGAAGAAATTTTCACATAAAAAGATATTTCCAAAATTCAACTTTGCTAGAGGTTAATTTTTCAAAATATTCAAGAAATCTATCGAGCATACTTTTAATTTTTTAAGGTACATTTTACGCGGTCAATTCCGCACCGATGATAATAAAAAACACAAAAGAGCATTTTAATAATACTTACGTTAAATACTGATTCTGAGAAAGTGGGCGTCTCTTGACATATTGACAAGTCTGGCTTCTTGCATTCTATGGAGCTATTTATGATATCCTTCTCATATTCTACCGCCGAGCTGCATGCTAATTGCCTGTTTCCTATTGATGGTACATAATAAATAGTTTTAATATATATATATGGGGGTATTTTTTCTTACTTTTCTTGGATTTCTCGCACTCTTTTGGACGCCTGCGCCGAGTATGGATCGTATCGCGTCTCATCGAATGGGGTCGATTGACGCCATGCAGCTTGAAGTATAATCCGCAGGCGTTGCAAACCATTTCGCCACGGGCGCTGCGTCTCCAAATTGTTGTTGTTAGCGTACCACAATTCGAGCAGGACATATCCTTTTGAGAACTGGATAAAGCTGTGCTGCTGCTTATACATTTTAGGCTCTGCAAATATTGTTATAAACATTAACCAATCATCATCTACACAAATGTGCATATAAGGTCCGCTTTCTCAAAGTCCATGAAGGGTGGCTCGAGTCAGTTGTATCTGCAGTCCCACTAAAATTATCTTCTAGCAATCTATATCTATATATTGGATTATCAACAAAATACTGCTGGTTTTTAAACGGACATTTTGGGAAAAAGCCCTAAAATAAAGTTCAGTTAATTGCCACCTTAGCTGGACTTTGAGAAAACGGACTCAAGTTAATGCGTATATACTATTTATATACCTTTTTATCTTTGATTCCTTCGGTAATTGTTGTTTCTGAACGAACAAAGGTGTCGGCCACCTTAACATCTGGAGCATCGACACAATCAGATTTTGTTGGAAAACTTTGCTTTCTTCGACATATTTTAACAACATTCGATTGCGATTCGGACATGTCCTATTCATTAAAATAGTTTTGACAATTTAAAATTTAGAATTCATGAAGTGACTATTGATGGCTGCTTACCTTTAAAAGTGGTATTGGCTCTACAGGTACTTTTGTCAATGCTATAGTTGACGGCGTCGGAAATACAAATGATTGACTCATCATATTTCGCAAAAGTTGCGTTGCTCGACTCTCATCTTTATTTTTAGCTAAAAACAATCAATAATTTAGAAACAACTTTCAATTTCAAATGTTCATTTGAACTCACCTGCCGATCGAGCTAATGCCTGCCATAGTTGAGTGGTAGCCGCATCCGTTGCATGATCTGAACTAACGCTCTCCGGTGTCTTGCGATCGTACATCGTCGATGCAATGTCCATTTGTAATTTATTTGAATCGGAACTGTCTTCGGAGTCCGATAGACACGATGCAATACTGTCGGTATTCTGTTTTGTATTTGTGTTCAATTGGTAACTAGAGGGGCCAACGACTTCATTAATCGTAATACTATAATTCTTAAAATCAGCATCGGTCCTTAAAGGACTTGCACGGATGTCAAGTATTGGGGCTTGGCAAAGATTACGTGTGATTGGGGCGACTAAATTCTGTTGACTGCAAGGATCAGTTTTCAGCTTTTTGATCGATAAGTCGATTTCCATGCCATCTTGCATATCATTATCATTTGATGGACGTTTTGATTTTATCACAGAACTTTTCATATTTGTATCTACAAATGCAGAAAGACAAGGAGATTGGGGATTCGAGCATGGTGGCGAGATGACAATTTTTTTACTTATATCCATAAGCACTGCGGCAGTCTCTAATTGCTTCTTATATTGTTCAACATCGGACACTTTAGTATTTACTGAGTCACACACCACACCGTTATCTAATTCCATATATCCATCCGATAATTTCAGTTTGGATGCTATACTGCTGGTATCTGGTTTCTGGTTCATTATTGCATCGCGCTCAATTGTGTTGACAGTTGGTTGAGTTGGCATTTCGTACAAATTAGAATAGATTAAAGGCGTTTGAAACTCCTTGATCTGATTTTCGATTTTAATTTGATGCTGCTCCTTCTCCTTATTCGATTTCAAAATACCATCAAGTGTCGGTTGCCGTTGGCTGTATCTTGTTTTTGAGGATTTGCTCAGCTCAGTCAGTGCCTTAGCAGCTATTGCTTCCGATGAAGACTTTAAAATTGCATCCAGTTTCATTTCCAAATCGTTTGAATTCTACAAAAGTCGAAAAATACGATTATTATTATTACTATTATCAAAATATTTGATACGAACTTGGCCTTATCTGTAATTTCATTCGATATTTTTTACATGCAGGGTGTCAAACCGAAACAAATTTAGTTTCCGGTAGAGATTATACATTTTTTAACTTACGGAACTTAACCGTATCGCTATAAAGTTTAAAATATAAGTGATAATGACCGTTTTGCTATACCGATGCGATTTTTTGGTTAATAATAATATTATCAGTTCCGGTTAGTGGTTCTTAAAAATTTATTCATTTCGGTTCCGGTTCTGAATTTCGATCAGTTAATTTCGGTTAACAAATCCGGTTTGACACCCTGGTTACTTGTTGGAATAAATCACTTTCGCAATAACTCACAAGTTTAGACGATTCCGATAATGTCAAAAATTCCCTTAAAGCATAATGTGAATTCAGTGCCATATTGCGAAACTTCCAAAATGATTCGAGCTTAATTCGGCAGTCACGACACACAACGGAAGGGTAACTATCGTTCGGCAATGGCTGAAAAATAGATAAAAGATAAATGCATCAGATACACATGTGATAAAGTTAAAATATAAAACAAGTTTGCCTTAAAGCTGTTTTATTTGTGATTTCTATGATTTCTAATCGATCTCTTACAGTAATATCAGAAGAAAAATAATAATGTAAATAAAAATGCTCGATTTGATCAAGAATATATATGTATATATATATTTACACTACATAACAAATACACATACTCCACATAGTCGCATTATTTTTAATATCGAAAATGTCACCCACTCAATACGTAACATGTTGAGTGAAAAAATTACGGCACCCTCGCCAAGAGAGTATAAAACTGTTATCGATATTTTATCTCTTATTGGAACACATGAACAACATATCTAATGTCTGATTAGAGCAATATTAAATTATACAATTCTTATCAAACATATATATATATACATATTCGGCTTACACACAACAAAGAGAAAAATGATATTAAGTCAAATATTTATTTATTTTTCTTATCATCATTTTCTTTTACCTGTGTTGCACACATGTTTAATGTAGACACACACACATACATAGGCATGTATTTATATATTCATGTGTGTGTGTGTGTGTGTGTGTGTTTGTATACATCTGGGTTTATAAGTTGCATGGAAAGGCAATTCAGGCATTTCTCTTGTTTTAATGTGTAATGGTAGCGTAATTACACATACAAACACACATACAAATGCACGCTCATACACACATGCACACACATATATGAATGACAGCTAACAACGTGAGTGAGTGAACACACACACACACAAACCAGCAACACATGCACACATATAAATATAAGCATATGCATATGTATGGGGTATTTTGTGTGCCTGTGTGTGTGTGTATTGAATTAAAAACAACTTTGCCTTACCTTAATAGAGAGACAGTTGAATATCTGAATTGTAATGTGCGGCGTTGATGAATCATCTTTATGCTCTTGATTGTTGTACTCCACGTTTTGAAGAAATATATTTTTAGTGGGAGTTGCTATTGCTGCTGCTGCTGTTGTTGTTGTATTAGCTGTATTATTATCGTAGACCACATTCGATTGGCACGATTGTGAAAATGATTCCGTTTCGCATTTAACTAATTTTGGTTGCGACTCTAAATCTTGTGTGGATGTTGTTGTGGATGTTGTTGATTGATTGAATTGTGATAATTCGGCTGCTGTTGTTTCAACTTGCTTACTATTATTTGAAAACACTCGAGCAAAAATATTGGTGCATGGCGGGTTGGCAGAGGCAGAAGCAGAGGCAGCAGCAGCAGAGGAAGGCACACTTGGTGTGTTGTAATTGTTTTTATGCATATGTGAATTGAATGAGGCTGCGATACCCGTTCCCGTTCCCCTCTCCATATTATTATTATTGCATTGCGCGACAACTGATAACGAGTTATCATCATTATCATTATCATGATTATTATCATCATGATTATTATCGCAGCAACATGTATTATTTGGGTCGCATTTGGATACATTTCGATGAATAATATTGCACGATTTCACGTTGTGTTGTTGTTGTTGTTGCTGTTGAATTTTATCATTTGGGGGACTGCTACTGCTGCTTGGCTTATAAATTTGTAGATCTGCGATATCGCAGTCGCTAACCAATGTGAGGCACAATCGACAAACTTGACGATACTTATGTGGTACATTATTATACATAATTAGTTGTAATTTTTTTTGTTTCGCTTGTTGACACTTTTGGTTGGAACAGCGCACAACGTTTTGCACTTGTGTTATATTTTTGAAAATTATAACTTTAAAACAAATTAGAAAACAAATGTAAACACTATTTGTCACTTTTTCATTGTTTTACAATCCACATTCAGCTCACCGAAAATAACTCATTGCCATAGTTCTTATAAATCATGATTATATCGTGAACTACTAGTTCTTTTATACATAAATGTCAGGGCTGCATAACAACATTTAACCTTTTATCAATGTTGACTCGAAATCTAGCTTTTTTTTTTTTGGAAATTTTGTTGAATGTTATAATAAATAAATACTTATTTTGTTTTAGTTGTTTTTGTTTAACTAATCTTGATCTTAAAGGTAACACACCAGAGCGGACAAATCGATAAAGATCGAGAACACAAAAAAAAAATTATAAAACATTTATTTCTTAAGTCTTAATATTTTATTACTGGAAGCCTCCATGACAAATAGCATTCAGCAAAATGTTGGAAATAAGTCGTTAATCTCTCGCTCCCTTTAGGAGTTCGAGTTGTCAAAATTAAAAATGCTTTCGAAATACCTCCTTCAAAGTTCGAGAGATCGCGACCCCAAACGGATAAATGGCTAGATATCAAAATATACTCTGTTAAGTTATTATTGCTTAAGGGGATTTTTGACTAGAGGTTATCAAATGTCCTTTCGGGTGTAGCCGATAAGGATGTTATGCACTAAGACGAATAGATTTCGAATGAGACCTCCTTCTAATATATATTGGAGACGCGAGAAATAATCCCTAAAGAACCAAAGTACAACCCTTGAAGACACTATAATTAAATAAAGATCTTGTGCATCTTTCGATTTTTTAGAATGTATCGGAAGAATTCAATTTTATAATGACGATAAGGTGCCAGCAGACATTTGAGACCTAATTTAATATATTACAATCTCTGTGATAAGTTTCCAGTCTTATTTCGATTTCATGATCCATCCAGGAATTTCTTTAGCGTTCTTGAAAATGAAGATATTCTAGGCAATTTTGACTTACATATTGGTTCATTTTCCTTACACTCGATTACAAATAAAAATCTAACCGATAGATATTTACAATTCCATGTAGGTTTCGCTTACAACTCTAACAGTGACACGATTGGAATTCTTTGGCATACAACGATAAGTTCGATTAGTTTCAAAGTGCCACCACTATATTAAAAAAATCATTAGATTATAAATTAACACATAAATATATGCCTATTGAATTCGGAGTATGTATTCTGCAAATTATATATAGTGAAAATACATAGAAAATAATTTCCACTTCGCAACGAACATTTTTTTTTTGTGCAGTAGAAATAGAACAAAGCTCTGATTTTCCCAACTATATTTATCCATATATGAAATATGTACATATGCTTACCCATACTGCGTATACATATGTACATAAATATCTATAAGTTTTCATACAGATGTGCGTATTATTAAGCACATACGTGTAAATGTGTTGATTTACTAAATAAATTCAGCAATGCAGCAACATGTTTAGTGAGTCCCTCTAAAACACTCGACGATTCTGGCAGTTTCTTATGTGTCAGGAATTTCGCAGTTGATAACAAAGATTTCGACAGGCGCAAAAAAAAACACAACAAGAGTTAAATATTAATTTGTCTCATAAAAAAAAGGAAAAGAAATAGTGTTACACAAACATATGTGCATACATGCATATATATTTCGAGCTGAGCATTTATATTAGACATGTATTTACTTAAATACATATGTTTGTGTGTGTGTGTGTAAGTGTAGTGTGTGTGTGTACTATATGCGTAGTATCTGACATTCTATGCAATAATTTCAATGATACATAAATACACAAATATGCCAAATTTATTTATGTACTACGAATAAATATTTTAATTCGTATTTTAATCAATTTAATTTTTAAAAATAATTC
Source organism: Drosophila melanocephala (assembly GCA_037043625.1). NCBI lineage: Eukaryota > Metazoa > Arthropoda > Insecta > Diptera > Drosophilidae > Drosophila > Drosophila melanocephala. The sequence goes on along the minus strand of JBAMBD010000013.1, from coordinate 23,579 downwards.
ATTTTACTTATAAGTGTTTTTTTTACAGACTGCTAAAAACAGGATACAAATTAGAAATTAAAACTGTAAATTTTTAAATGGGAAATATATGTATGTATGTGTGTGTGTATGTGTGTAGGCTGATTTCGGCATTCATTATCTATCCTTAAGGCCGCATACAATTGCACATTACACACACACACAAGCAAAATGTCTAGAAAATCACAAATAAAAAAAACTATTATGATTTTTTGTTGCTGAGTCATTAAGCAAAAAGTTGCTCCCGAGAATGTTGTTGAGCAGCTGCTGCTGCTTAAAATTCCTTAATTTTTTATATCTGTGTGTTCTTCAATTCTCTAGAATTCTGAATTAGTTCACGCAAATTTGTGGTCTGGTTTAACACTTAAATAATTGCAATATTCCCAATAAGCTATAACAAATATTAAACATATTCATTATAATTAACTATATTTTATATCGTTCTTATTGCAGTCATCTTAGGCGGGAGGATTTATGATGGCTTCCATGTCAGACAACGGAATAGTACTAAGTGGATTTCAAAAGAAATTGAAAACGATGAAAAAGAAATTCTTTGTGCTCTATAAGGAAACGAACAATGGCGCTGCCCGTTTGGAATATTATGATACGGAAAAGAAATTTCTGCAGAAAGCCGAGCCAAAACGCGTCATAGATTTGAAGAGCTGCTTCAACATCAATCGTCGTTTCGATACGAAACATAAATTTGTATTGGCTCTCGCATCGAGAGATGGCGGTTTTGGCATCGTTTTGAACTCGGAGAATGATTTACGCAAATGGTTAGATAATCTATTATCCCTACAACGAGATAATACACCGTACGGTAAGTACTTTAACTAAATTGAATAATCTATAAATTAAAATGAATCTATATTTTTATGGTGCATTGCAGAATATGTTTGGCAAGTTGTTGTCCAAAAGAAGGGAATGTCGGAGAGTGTTGGAATTACGGGCGGTTACCACTGCTGCCTGACCTCAAAATCGCTTACATTCATCTGTATAGGACCGGACAAACAACCAAATGGCGATGATCGCCTCGTGAAAGTTGAGATACTCTTACCAACAATAAGACGGTGAGCATAAATTTAATATCGCTTAAGTAAAAGTAACAAATTTGATCACGGAATCAAGACTGCATTTTTGGGTAGCTCTCTGATAAGTATCTGTTATTTATTTGTTTACCTAGTGTACAATAAGTATAAAATAGATTAAATTAAAAATAAAATTTTGTATTACATTTCAATTTAAGAAACAAAAGACATATTTATTTAATCAATTATTATTATTTATTTCATGACTGAAATCAGTCGACAGAAGAAATTTCAAAAAATAAAAAAGAGTTCATTAAATTAAAAATAAAATTTAATATTATATTTAACTTTTACAAAAAATAGTAAATATTTATAAGCTTTCAGGGACCCTATTGATCGTTGGCATATGTACTATAAATACTATATGCCATTAAAATTCTCTTGTATTTCAGATGTGGACACGCGGCGCCACAAAGCATTTTTTATATGGAACTGGGCCGCCAGAGTGTTCTGGGTGCCGGTGAAATGTGGATGGACACAGAAGATGCCAAACATATGCACGAAACGATATTAAGGTAATACATCTGCAACTTTATTGCCAAACTTTGAGAACTTTACATTTTGAAAATAATGAAGTGATTAAAGAGTCAACATCAACACGTCATGAAATTTGATTTTTGTTTTTTTTTTTTTGCTACGAATTCACATTAAAATTAATTTTCTGTAATAAACGATTTGAACTAAAGATACCTTGTTTGACCACTAATTAATGAATTTTTATGGATGATATTTTTGCAACAAATTCATTTAAAATTCATATTAAAATCAACGCTAAATCGATTTTTAAATGCTGTGCCTAGATTGTTTATTTAATGTCGACTGAAAATATAGAAAGTAAAAAATAATATTTATAAAAAAAGAAATTAGAAAAATTTGAAGATTAATTCCGCTTTTCAATTTGGCACTTAATATAATAATATTATTTATTTTCCAGCGCAATGTCCGTCAAATCAGAGTCGAATATGAACTTGTTAAATGTGTACAAAGGAAAACCTGATTTAGGCAGTGAACCGATGAGAAAACGTTCGTCATCAGCAACGGAGGCTTCCAAGCCAATTAACGTTCTACAAAAACGACAAAATCCTATTGAAATACGAAATAGTTTTTCGCCACAGTACAACAGTAAGTCAAATATATCAAATACTTAAAATGAACTTGAATATTAATTATGATCTCTCTGTACTTTCTTAGGTTATGGGCGAGAGCGATGCGATAGTTTACCAAGCAGAAATCGGACACTGAGCGAGTGCAGCAATCAAACATATATTGCATATAAGCATGGGCATCGATGTAACACGATATCGGGAACACGCCCATACTCGAGTCAGAGACACAGTGATAGCCCACCAATTAATTCAGCAATGAAATGCTCGGAGAGTGAAGAGTCATCAATTAGTATTGATGAGGCGAATGATAAAAGCATCTATGACGCTTATCGAATAAAGTAAGTTGGCCGATTTTCAATGAAAACTAACAAATTGATATGTTTTGTTTTGATTTATGCTGTTTGTGTTTAGCTCAAGGACCTCGAAATGCATGATACCCGAAGAGAATGTTGATGATTTAAATGTGTCCGATAGCAACAAATTGTCTGGAATAAATGGTACTGTCCCCATTCGAGGTAATATTGCAAGATATGCCTTTTAATTTCATTTCATTTCATTCTTAGAAAACTTTGCACACTATATTTCTATGACCCCAAACAAAACAATGTGCGAAAATCTGAATGTGAACGCGAATCATCAATTGAATCAATGCACAGGATCAAACACATTTTGTAATGTTGCCGAGGAAGACTTGAATATCGATTTTCCCGAGCACTCATCCGAGAAACTCGCTAAAGATGCCGAAATCGATAACCAGTGAGTCTATTCTAATAATATTCTAAAAAGTCGATGCGTGTTTTGTTGTACTAATTATGTTATTCGCTTTTAGGTATGAACGTCCAAGTCGTGCATATTCAATTGGCAGTAAAGTCGAGCACATTAAAATGAGCAAACCGCTGGGAAACCTGAATGAAGTGGATAATTCATCGCCGCGAGTGCGCGCCTATTCCGTGGGATCAAAGTCAAAGATACCCCGGTGCGATATTCAGCGTGGCGTGCTCTTCTCCAATAAGGGAAAGAATTGGGGACACACGCATAAGGGTAGCGTTTGCAATGTCGATGTTCAGCCATGCAGTGAACATATCGGTTATAATACGCCCAAGGAAATGAAGTCGACAAGTGCTCCACTCTTGAATCTACGCAGCTATGTGAATACAGTCCGTATGAGTGATTTAATGGAAATCGATTTCTCCAATGTGACGACAGCATCTTCCACAACGCAACAACCGCGTGCCGTGTTACGAAATTATCATCAGCAGCAGCAGCCGAGTGTAATTCAAACGAAAAAGAATCCCGTTGCAATATTGCCCAATTCAAGTTCAAATGGTAATATCCGTCAAACTACGGAAATGCTCAAACCGGACACATTACCAAAGTCTGTAGACAGCTCGGATGGCGGTTATTTGGAAATGAAACCCGTTGGCGTTGGCATCGTGCATATGAGTCACAGGCCGCCCATATGCATTGAGGATCAGTTGGAGAAGTTAAAGCTGCTGAATAGCACACAGCAGCAACAGCTGCAGCAGCTGCAGCACATACGAATGCAGCAGCCGGATAAATTACAAATGAATAATGATAATAGCAATTGCTATGCCGTGAGCGAAACTAATGCCGATTTGTCCGACACCAATACTATATTAACAAATAATTTAAATCTAAATAATGCTGATAAGAATCATCATCTTATCAAAAGTCACACGAAGAGCAGTGACATGCACACCAAATTGGATATCAATCAATTGGAGAAAGCAAAATTTAACCAATATATAAACTTTGCCTTACATATAAGCAACAGCACGCCGACAGCGGGCCGCAAGTTAATACATTCGATAAGTAATGAAGACTATACGAAGCATATAAATAAATCGAATGCCGGGCCGGACACTAAAGATGTTGGCTACCAAATTCTTCAAATCAAAAGTGATAGTTCCCTAATTTCAAAAAAGAAAAATCAACGGCCAATCCATAAGCCACAATACGGGCGACAATTTCCGATCGATGGTGCCCATAAAATGGAGAAAAAGCTGTTAATAACAAACACGACACCAACAACATCCACAACAACAACGAACAAAGCATGCAACAACTTGTCATCGCCGTCGTCGTCGTTGTTAAAGAAACCGGAATCAAAACAATTGAATGAGGATTCAGTGTCGAGCAAGGATGGCTCATCATCAAATAAGGATGACAATGCATCGTCATCGTCGGGCTCGGGCGATCATGCACTCTATTATGCCAGTCTAGACCTTCCACAGAGCAGCGGACAGACGACAACAAAGTGTCTGAAGAAAGTCGCATGTGAATCTCCGCCAGCAAATGTTGTTTGCTTTGAAAACACCACCAGTTCATATGCAAAAATTGATTTTGATCAATCGGACTCCTCGTCTGCTTCATCAAAAATTTGTAATATCTAATATGTAATTTAAGTATAAATATATCATTTTTTTCTTAAAAATCACAATGCTTTTTCATTTTTGAACAAATTTTAAATATATGTGTATATATGTGTGTATATAATACCAGAAAATGTGTGTAATATGTTTTCAATCAATTTTCACAGCTATTTTGGGGTCAAATAATGAAATTCAGAACTTGACTAACCAAAATTCGATTATTTTTGATTCCTTGGTGGCAAACTAAAAGGAAAATGTTAGCTTTTGCCTTGATCCCTATTTATCAACAGTTTGTTTCTAATTCAAATTGACAATTTTGTTACTTCTAGATTAAATGTAGATTTACTGATTTAAGAATACATTAGTCGTAAGTTTTAACACTCGTAGATAGTACATTTAATACATTTTAATATTTACACGGATTCTTATGATAGACATTAACGAGTATATGTTAGTTAGTCAGGTATTTAATGGTATTATAATCACGCATTGATTGACACCTCTGTTCATAGTCCAAAAGCGATGATTCCAATTTAGTGAATTCGGCATTCAGCAATTTGTTATTCTGCATTAGTTGGGCTATAAACGTATCCACGGCTGACGTTGGCACTACGACTGCAATAAATAAATAAAGATTATGAGAAACACAGCGTAAACAAATTGTAAATATTTACTTTCGGGCTTGGGTTTGCTTTGTGCATTTGTTGTTGTTGTTTGCGATGCAGGTGATGAGGACAGGGGAACGCGTCGTATTTTATTGCCACTTTCGACGAATTGGGCAATAACACTGCGGAATTTCTCTGGTATTAGAAATAAACGATCGACATTGCCTTTCTTGTAGCAGAGATATGCCGATTTCATCTGGAACCATTTCCGACGAACTTGCGTTGGCGATTTGTTGGGGAAGCCATGTTTCTTCATTTTGCTAGCGATTGTGGTGAATGTGTGATGCGTAGTTGTTGCATGTGCAGATCCTTGGGCCATTTTCACCTCCTTTATTAAGTTTAGCATACATTCTATTTCGGCAGTTAGCCAAAAATTTCTTTTCAATTTGGCTGACTTCATTTCTGTGTGGGGAAATTGTTTTTATTTAATCAATTATAATCAAGTCATCGATATTTAAATTATAACATAAATTAAGCAACGAATATCGATAGCACAACCATCCTCTGAATTTTCAATAAAAATCGCTGTCTTGAGTTATGCCATTATTAAATCATTTCTTAACGCTTACTTTTTAAAGCAAAGTCAGCAAAACAACATAAATTACATCGAATTTAATTTTTTTAATTTTGTCGTGGAAGTGAACGCAAAAAAACACTATTCTCTTATCGATAACTTGACGAAAGGCTTGTCTGGGGTAAAACTTCTGATATATCGATATAACTATCTATGCACGTGATCTCACGCACATCCCTAACAGAACCTTAAAATAAAAATATATTTCCAAAATGTTATAAATATCCAAGAGGCTTTTAGTACAAATACAAATATAAATACAAATATGTTTCGCAATTTGCACAAAATATGTGCATGCGATTACATATCAGCCCAGATATTTCCCGGTCAAATCAATCCGATAAGGGTGAGACACCATAAAATGTTATGCAATATGAATTTTAGTAAATTCAAATAGTAACAAATATTTGTAATTATTATTAGCTTTCTGCTGCCGCTAGACCAACTGGGAATGCAACACAAAATGCGCCAGCAGCTGCAATGCTGCAGATGCCACCCGATCTGTCTCGTAACCAGAAAGTGAGCGTTGAATATTTGCCATGGATACCGAGTCCCTATGCACATTTGGGCAACAAATTCAATCAATACAAGAAACTATCAAAGTTTCGCCTCACATGTAAGCTAAAACACTGAAGAATTAAACTAGTTAATACCTATTATTTTTATTGCACTTTAGCATTAGTTGTTATTACAACAATGGGCGGCTATGCAATGGCGCCGGCTGCCTTTGATTTGACCACTTTCGTGATGTGCTCGGTGGGCACAGGATTGGTTTCCGCAGCGGCGAATTCCATTAACCAATATCACGAGGTTCCCTTTGATTCACAAATGTCGAGGACGAAGAATCGTGTCCTAGTCACGGGCCAAATGACGCCACTGCAAGCCGTGGGCTTCGCTGCTGTCTCAGCTACAACCGGATTATGCATGTTGTACTTCGGTGTCAATGGGTTGACGGCGGCACTGGGGGCAGGCAATTTGTTCCTCTACACCAGCATCTACACGCCGATGAAGCGGATGAGCATTGCTAACACTTGGGTGGGTTCAGTGGTGGGCGCCATTCCGCCACTGATGGGCTGGGCGGGCTGCGCTGGCTCTCTGGATGCGGGCGCAATGATTCTGGCTGGCGTTTTGTACGCCTGGCAATTTCCACACTTCAATGCGCTCTCGTGGAATCTGCGACCGGATTATTCGCGTGCCGGCTATCGCATGATGGCTGTGACCAATCCCGACCTTTGCCGGCGAACTGCTTTGCGTTATGCATTCGCCATTGGCGGACTCTCGATGATGGCGCCACTCCTTGACGTGACCAACTATTGGTTTGTCCTGGAAACGTTGCCCCTAAACGCCTACTTTTGCTATTTAGGTAAGTGTATTAGTTAATATATATATTAACATTAAACGCCTACTTTTGCTATTTAGGCCGACTGTTGCTATTTTTGACGTTCATATTCTGACTTTTTTATATTTTATTTTTAAAATTTAAATAAGTTGAAAACGCTTTTCCACTTTTGAAAATGTATTCATAAGTTTCTTAAACTTGCAGATTTTGTAAAAATTTCTTGTGAGAAATGTGCAATTATTTTTTCCATTCATTTCCTTCCTTTTCCATAAAATGTCTAAAATATGTTGAAAACTCTAAAGAAACTTATAGCTTTTTTCTTTCTCACTTTTTTAAGAAGCTTCCTCCACTTCTAAAAACGAATTCACAAGTTAAACTCATTTGAGTTATCCTATTACTTATTTTCTCCAGCTACAAATATTATTTTGCTAATATTTGCTCTATTTTTGTTCACATTTACAGCGTATAAATTTCATCACAAATCTGACAGTGGGAGCTCCCGTAAATTATTTCGATTTTCGTTGATACATCTGCCTGCGCTAATGTTGCTATTCCTGGCCAATAAGAAGAAATGGTATTTCGCCGACACTGCGGACGAGAAAGTTACGAAAAGTGATAAGACATTTATGTCGTTGCTGCCTACCTCGCCACCAACTGGCCTCCAAAATGTATTACCAGTCGCAGTGACAGCTGCTTCAAGGTGACCGATCCTGGCTTAAACAGATTAATTGTTAAATAGCAATTTTTAATTTCAATGTCGTGTGTAAAATATTATTATAACCTATAAGTGCAAGTAAAATAAGCGAAAGATGTCTTTACGAACGAAATAAACCAAACTTTATTTAAATATTTGCTTTACGGACTTTAATGTTATTTGAAAGTTGGTTTCAATTGGGGATTACTGTTTTATAAACATTTATATTCATTTAGCTTTTTTTCCCCAGGTCAAATTGGTAGCACTTTTAAAATGGCAGCACTTGTAACGAAATGGGCAGCACTGGTGAAAGGCAAAAAACATATCGGTTTTTGGCAGTAAAAGGACGCATTTATTTATAGAATATATTTACTTGCTGTGTGTGAATGTGATATAAGCATTTGTAAACATAGCAAATTTATATGTCTACGCAAAATTGGATGTGCACCACAACAAAATACAATTCCCTCATGGCATTACCCATTTTAATAAAAAATTAGTATTTTCAGAGTTTTTTATTAACTTTTAATTGTATAAAACTTTAAACTCAATTAAAAATTATTAATAAAATAAGGGAATGGAATACCACAGTTATTATCAAAACAAAATTGTTATGAGTCAAATTTGTATTTTTATCGATATGTATGCGATATTTTTCCACATATTTTCTCCGTTTCCTTTTCGCTCATTATCAGTCTGTCTGCTTCGTTCTTCGATTCGTTCGCAATAATTGTTGGTCGCAAAACTTGAGAATTGGACTAATTTCTAAAAAAGCCAAGTCGGTGTAAGATTTCGTCCCATAAGGAATTGGTTATTGAATATCTAATATATAATAATAAGTATACAAATTGTTGCCTTGGCTAAAAATGCTCTGATTGCAACACACACATACGCACACACACACATACGCACACACACACATACGCACACACACACACCAACACCAACATACGTGTACTAAATACTTTAATAATTATGTATGTACAAAACTAACTTCGTTTTCCTCATTTCTATTCACATTAAGACATCCATACATATGTAAACGTACATGTATTTACCATTTACCTATGTATATGTATGCGTATGTCATAAACAGCATATTGCCAATTTTATTTTTCATCGTGTCTTTTTTTTCGTGACAGTTTTTATTGTATTTTTTTTCGCGTTCTCAAAAGTAAATAGAAATTTGTGTGCATTAATTACGTGTTAAATATTTATATATGTATTTTTATGCCACTATTTACATTAAAATACGTCAATTAATTTGTGTTTTTGGGATTATTGGCAAGTGTTTATTTTTTCGATAATTGTTACACACACACATACCATATGCGTATGTGTTATTGTGTGTGTGTGCATGCGTGTGTGTAAATTTAAGCGTTAATACATAACAACATATCCATTTTTATTATATTATTATTACTAGCAAAACTATTTAAAATCATTTCGAGAGCTTTATTTACACTCCAGCAATATTAAATGTCATTTTATCTTGTAACAAAGGAGCACTGTTGTAATAATGTGAATGTATGTATATATAAATATATACACACATACATATGTACAAATATCCAATTTCTCAATGTGTAAAAATGTTCATTTCTGTTTACATGCATTATATAGATAAATAATACACTGCTTTCTTGGGTAACTTTTCTCTTTGTTGTGATATTTTGAATGCAGTGTTGATAATATTCTGCGGTATTTTTGCCTGCAATTACTTGGAGCTAGTGTACTTGGTGACTGCTTTGGTTCCCTCACTGACGGCGTGCTTAGCCAACTCTCCGGGCAGTAAAAGACGGACAGCGGTTTGGATTTCCCGACTTGTGATGGTAGAACGTTTGTTGTAGTGGGCCAAACGAGATGCCTCGGCAGCAATACGCTCAAAAATATCATTCACGAAGCTGTTCATGATGCTCATTGCCTTTGACGAAATGCCGGTGTCAGGATGGACCTGCTTCAACACTTTGTAAATGTAGATGGCATAGCTTTCCTTCCTCTTGCGCTTCTTCTTCTTGTCATTCTTGGTGATGTTCTTTTGGGCCTTGCCAGCCTTTTTGGCTGCCTTTCCACTAGTTTTCGGCGGCATACTTAATACTTATTCACTTCACTTCGAATAACTTCACAAATGTGTGTTCAGTACACTGAAAATGCTTATCATATATACTTTCGTTTGAACGACGCTTTCATGTTAAAATCCACCACTGCGCTCGAATTACTGTGCAGCTGTTCATTTCTAACCTGAAGAAGTAGGCAGCTGAAAAAGTATAAATGCAACGACAGCCCGTTTGTCGGTATTATTCGGTATTTGATATTTGTGTGTTGTGAGTGACTGATTCGTGAACTAAATAACAATGTCTGGTCGTGGTAAAGGTGGAAAAGTGAAGGGAAAGGCAAAGTCGCGTTCCAACCGCGCTGGTCTCCAGTTTCCCGTCGGTCGTATTCACCGTCTTCTCCGCAAGGGCAACTACGCCGAGCGTGTTGGTGCCGGTGCTCCTGTCTACTTGGCTGCCGTTATGGAATACTTGGCCGCTGAAGTCTTGGAGTTGGCTGGCAATGCTGCTCGTGATAACAAGAAAACTAGGATTATCCCTCGCCATCTACAATTGGCCATCCGCAACGATGAAGAGTTAAATAAACTGCTTTCGGGCGTTACCATTGCCCAGGGTGGTGTTTTACCCAACATCCAGGCAGTTCTACTCCCCAAGAAGACGGAAAAGAAGGCATAAGCTACCAATCTTCTCTCAAATAGCATGTACATATGTAAAAACTCAACCAAACGTCCTTTTCAGGACGACCAAAATATGTAAAAGAGATTTAATTTTTCATTGACTATATTTCAATTCCCACGGTCGAAAAACGAAAACAGAAATGTAAGAAAAGTACAGTTAGTGGCAAAACAGTATCTACTACCTGAGGAGTAAGGGTATTTCCTACTTTGTGCTCTTCGCTGTGAATTGGGTGTTTTACCTACATTCACCGATTGACCACCTCCTTATTGTAACATTATTTCTCATAATTTTGAATGTAAATTTAAAAATGAGATTTTATGCTTAATTTTATTTAATTAATTTTTACATTTTGTATTTTTTTGTTGACATTAAATAAATAGACAGTAAGGCTATTCTTGGCTGATGCTGCGTTTGCTTTTTAAGTTGATGTGGTGTTTGTGATGTGTGTGACGCGATAAAAGCAAATATTAAGCATACGACATTTGCCAACGACCATACTACGCTGAATACATCGGTTCTCGTCCGATCACCGAAATTAAGCAGCGTCGGGCGCGGTTAGTACTTAGATGGTGGACCGCTTGGGAACACCGCGTGTTGTTGGCATCAATTTGGTGTTCAACACTTTTTTGTTAAATTATTTGTATTCTATAAAGCAAATACTAATACAAAATACTAATTAAATATATTTCAGCTGCATATTAATTGGCTAGTATTTGAATATTTTTCATCTCTTTTGAGTAAAGATTTGGTGGTCCTGAAAAGGACCGATTGGTATGACTGTACTTGTACATATTTGTGTTTGGGATTTAGTTTTTAGCCGCCAAAACCATAGAGGGTACGGCCTTGTCTCTTCAACGCATAGACAACATCCATGGCAGTGACCGTCTTCCTCTTGGCATGCTCGGTGTATGTGACCGCATCGCGGATAACATTTTCCAAGAACACCTTTAGGACACCACGAGTTTCTTCATAAATGAGTCCAGAGATACGTTTCACGCCACCACGGCGAGCTAAACGACGGATAGCTGGCTTCGTGATGCCCTGGATGTTATCACGCAACACTTTGCGATGACGTTTAGCGCCGCCTTTACCCAAGCCTTTGCCACCTTTACCACGACCAGTCATTTTTCACTTTTACTTCACACTTCACACTTTACACCACGAATGCCAGAAACAAAGTAATGCATGCTTCGTCGCAAGCGCTTCTATTTATACCAAAAAGAGCGAACTCTTGAGCGAGTACGCAGATACTTCTATCCCGCTCACACACTACCCTCGCTTAACGAGCAGTTTTCTATATAAGCGAGCAGCAAAACGAGCGCACAATCATTGTGTTTTCAACAGTGAGAGTGTAAAGAGTGTAAAGAGTGTAAAGAGTGTTATAGAAAGAGAAAAATGGCGCGTACTAAGCAGACTGCTCGTAAATCGACGGGAGGCAAGGCTCCTCGCAAACAGTTGGCAACTAAGGCAGCACGTAAAAGTGCTCCAGCAACCGGTGGTGTGAAGAAACCTCATCGCTATCGTCCCGGTACTGTTGCACTGCGTGAAATTCGTCGCTACCAGAAGAGCACAGAGTTGCTTATCCGCAAGCTGCCGTTCCAGCGTTTGGTACGCGAAATTGCTCAGGACTTCAAGACCGATTTACGTTTCCAGAGTTCGGCTGTGATGGCTTTGCAAGAAGCTAGCGAAGCCTACCTGGTTGGCCTATTTGAAGACACGAACTTGTGTGCTATCCATGCTAAGCGTGTCACCATCATGCCCAAGGATATCCAACTGGCCAGACGCATTCGTGGCGAACGTGCTTAAATTGTAAATTGTAACGCATCAATTAAAAACAAATCGGTCCTTTTCAGGACCACAAAATACTTTCAACAAAGAGTTTTGTGTTTTCGTATATAATATTTGAATGAAAAAACATTTAAATCTACGAAATATTACAGAAAATAAATATTGCGAATTGTTTTACTTAATATATTATTTACTGTGTGAGAATCAGTATGTTAATAGCAAAAGCAAGAAAAGCAGTAAATGTTTTTTGAATTTATGGATTCCCTTTTGAAGATGTGTATTTAAATAAAGATTCAAGTTGCACATCTAATGTGTTGCTCGTGATTATTTTACTTTCAATTTTGATCTGAACATGCAGTTCATATAATATTTTCTCATTCGATCCGATATATATCTTTATTTAGAGAGACATGTCATAATCTGATTGACAATAATGATATAAATAAAGAATAATGGCTTTAACTGTGACTTTTAATAAGTTGCTCGCTTGATACGAGTATTGTGGATCTGGATGTTGCATGTACGATTCATCTGTAATCGGTTGATTTTGGTATTAAAATAATTATCAAACAAATGTAACTGAAGTTAATATATATGTAATATATATAATAAATAGGAATTAATTATTTAAGAAGAATTTATATTTTTTCGATACATTTTTCTCTTGTTGCTTGCACTCCAAGCTAGTCTGTTTTTTACAGCTAATGGCCAAGCTAAAAGCATGTTTAAAAATCGATTTAATCACTTCTGTTCTTTTTAATTGTTGTGTTTTAGTAAAGAAAAGTTCAAATAATATAATTAATATTATAATTTGCCAAATTTTGTTATAATTATATTGAAAAGAGTTGTTTTTCCCTAACAAATGTTGCGTGATGGAACAAATCGAGACTTTGCGCGACTTCCACGACTCGGTGATTTAAGATAACAAATTCTAATCAATTATATTTAGTTGCTCAAATATTTTAAGAATTATCCATATTTACATTCTTTTCTATTTGCAAATAAAACGATTGTAAATGGCAAATTAACAATAAGACGTTGGCAATCTTTCACATGACAAACGTTCAATGTCGCAAACATTCTCGTTCGACTCTCCTCCTCGATTCTCACTCAATCGAGTGACCAAATAGCATGGTGAATTTCAGCAAATTTGTACCATTAAAGTGTAAATCGTTGTGAAAGTGAATTAAAGTGAAATATGTCTGATTCAGCAGTTGCAACAACCGCCTCTCCCGTGACTGCCACACCAGCTGCAGCCGAGAAGAAGGTTTCCCCCAAGAAGGCAGTGTCAGGATTGAAGGCAAAGAGGACAACACCTGGAGCAACACACCCGCCAACTCAGCAAATGGTAGATGCTTCGATAAAAAACTTGAAGGAGCGTGGTGGCTCATCGCTTCTGGCAATTAAGAAATACATTAGTGCCACATACAAGTGCGATGCCCAGAAACTAGCACCGTTCATTAAGAAGTACTTGAGGACTGCAGTTGCAAGTGGAAAGCTGGTCCAAACAAAGGGCAAGGGTGCATCTGGCTCGTTTAAACTGTCTGCATCAGCCAAAAAAGAGCCCAAGCCAAAGGCTTCTCCTCTGGAGAAGAAAAGCACAGCAGCAGGAGCAGCAGCAGCTAAAAAGAAGAAATCAGCTGCAGTTGACAAGAAGAAGCCGTCAAAGGTAGCCACCGTCAGCAAAAAGAGCGCTGAGAAAACGAAGGCAGATAAGGCAAAAGCAAAGGCAAAGGCAGTAGCAAAGGATGCCAAGAAAACGGGTACAGTAAAGGCTAAGCCCACCACAGCAGAGGCAAAAGCAAAGGCAAAGGCCAAGCAAAGCGCAGCAAAGGCGAAGACCCCAAAGCCTAAGACACAAGCCACAAGTGCTAAGCCAAAGCAGGCAAAGGCAGTAGCAAAGGCAGCGACACCGAAAAAAGCTTCTGCCAAGAAGCCGAAGGCCGCCAAGAAGTAAAAAACACTCGTAATCAGAGTAGAAGCGAAATTCAGAATTTCTGAATTATGAAATTCGCCCTCGCATTTTAACAAGCCCTTTTCAGGGCTACAATTTATGTATTTTTAAAGAGAGAAAAATATTTCAAGACTTGTTCAGTATCTGTTTGTCCTTTTAAAGGCTGTATATCTATATATTTATTGCATGTACTTCGTAAGTATATTTATAAGCCAAAAAAGTAAATTTTGTGTGTTAATAAGACTAATTTACGTTCTGCACGTACTTTATTCGTTATGGGAACTATAAAAAAAGGTAATTTTGCTGTTGATTATTATTTCACTAAAAGTACAGCTAAAATATATTCTGATTGTGGTTAATTTGCTGTATCAATAGAATAGAATATGCGAATTTGTTTAAGTTCCGTCACATATAATGTAAAAATATTTTGAATTCTTTGAAAGGAATGATTTGTGGCCCTGAAAAGGGCCTTTTGCTGCTAGCTGCTAGCTGGTATTTTTGCCTGCAATTACTTGGAGCTAGTGTACTTGGTGACTGCTTTGGTTCCCTCACTGACGGCGTGCTTAGCCAACTCTCCGGGCAGTAAAAGACGGACAGCGGTTTGGATTTCCCGACTTGTGATGGTAGAACGTTTGTTGTAGTGGGCCAAACGAGATGCCTCGGCAGCAATACGCTCAAAAATATCATTCACGAAGCTGTTCATGATGCTCATTGCCTTTGACGAAATGCCGGTGTCAGGATGGACCTGCTTCAACACTTTGTAAATGTAGATGGCATAGCTTTCCTTCCTCTTGCGCTTCTTCTTCTTGTCATTCTTGGTGATGTTCTTTTGGGCCTTGCCAGCCTTTTTGGCTGCCTTTCCACTAGTTTTCGGCGGCATACTTAATACTTATTCACTTCACTTCGAATAACTTCACAAATGTGTGTTCAGTACACTGAAAATGCTTATCATATATACTTTCGTTTGAACGACGCTTTCATGTTAAAATCCACCACTGCGCTCGAATTACTGTGCAGCTGTTCATTTCTAACCTGAAGAAGTAGGCAGCTGAAAAAGTATAAATACAACGACAGCCCGTTTGTCGGTATTATTCGGTATTTGATATTTGTGTGTTGTGAGTGACTGATTCGTGAACTAAATAACAATGTCTGGTCGTGGTAAAGGTGGAAAAGTGAAGGGAAAGGCAAAGTCGCGTTCCAACCGCGCTGGTCTCCAGTTTCCCGTCGGTCGTATTCACCGTCTTCTCCGCAAGGGCAACTACGCCGAGCGTGTTGGTGCCGGTGCTCCTGTCTACTTGGCTGCCGTTATGGAATACTTGGCCGCTGAAGTCTTGGAGTTGGCTGGCAATGCTGCTCGTGATAACAAGAAAACTAGGATTATCCCTCGCCATCTACAATTGGCCATCCGCAACGATGAAGAGTTAAATAAACTGCTTTCGGGCGTTACCATTGCCCAGGGTGGTGTTTTACCCAACATCCAGGCAGTTCTACTCCCCAAGAAGACGGAAAAGAAGGCATAAGCTACCAATCTTCTCTCAAATAGCATGTACATATGTAAAAACTCAACCAAACGTCCTTTTCAGGACGACCAAAATATGTAAAAGAGATTTAATTTTTCATTGACTATATTTCAATTCCCACGGTCGAAAAACGAAAACAGAAATGTAAGAAAAGTACAGTTAGTGGCAAAACAGTATCTACTACCTGAGGAGTAAGGGTATTTCCTACTTTGTGCTCTTCGCTGTGAATTGGGTGTTTTACCTACATTCACCGATTGACCACCTCCTTATTGTAACATTATTTCTCATAATTTTGAATGTAAATTTAAAAATGAGATTTTATGCTTAATTTTATTTAATTAATTTTTACATTTTGTATTTTTTTGTTGACATTAAATAAATAGACAGTAAGGCTATTCTTGGCTGATGCTGCGTTTGCTTTTTAAGTTGATGTGGTGTTTGTGATGTGTGTGACGCGATAAAAGCAAATATTAAGCATACGACATTTGCCAACGACCATACTACGCTGAATACATCGGTTCTCGTCCGATCACCGAAATTAAGCAGCGTCGGGCGCGGTTAGTACTTAGATGGTGGACCGCTTGGGAACACCGCGTGTTGTTGGCATCAATTTGGTGTTCAACACTTTTTTGTTAAATTATTTGTATTCTATAAAGCAAATACTAATACAAAATACTAATTAAATATATTTCAGCTGCATATTAATTGGCTAGTATTTGAATATTTTTCATCTCTTTTGAGTAAAGATTTGGTGGTCCTGAAAAGGACCGATTGGTATGACTGTACTTGTACATATTTGTGTTTGGGATTTAGTTTTTAGCCGCCAAAACCATAGAGGGTACGGCCTTGTCTCTTCAACGCATAGACAACATCCATGGCAGTGACCGTCTTCCTCTTGGCATGCTCGGTGTATGTGACCGCATCGCGGATAACATTTTCCAAGAACACCTTTAGGACACCACGAGTTTCTTCATAAATGAGTCCAGAGATACGTTTCACGCCACCACGGCGAGCTAAACGACGGATAGCTGGCTTCGTGATGCCCTGGATGTTATCACGCAACACTTTGCGATGACGTTTAGCGCCGCCTTTACCCAAGCCTTTGCCACCTTTACCACGACCAGTCATTTTTCACTTTTACTTCACACTTCACACTTTACACCACGAATGCCAGAAACAAAGTAATGCATGCTTCGTCGCAAGCGCTTCTATTTATACCAAAAAGAGCGAACTCTTGAGCGAGTACGCAGATACTTCTATCCCGCTCACACACTACCCTCGCTTAACGAGCAGTTTTCTATATAAGCGAGCAGCAAAACGAGCGCACAATCATTGTGTTTTCAACAGTGAGAGTGTAAAGAGTGTAAAGAGTGTAAAGAGTGTTATAGAAAGAGAAAAATGGCGCGTACTAAGCAGACTGCTCGTAAATCGACGGGAGGCAAGGCTCCTCGCAAACAGTTGGCAACTAAGGCAGCACGTAAAAGTGCTCCAGCAACCGGTGGTGTGAAGAAACCTCATCGCTATCGTCCCGGTACTGTTGCACTGCGTGAAATTCGTCGCTACCAGAAGAGCACAGAGTTGCTTATCCGCAAGCTGCCGTTCCAGCGTTTGGTACGCGAAATTGCTCAGGACTTCAAGACCGATTTACGTTTCCAGAGTTCGGCTGTGATGGCTTTGCAAGAAGCTAGCGAAGCCTACCTGGTTGGCCTATTTGAAGACACGAACTTGTGTGCTATCCATGCTAAGCGTGTCACCATCATGCCCAAGGATATCCAACTGGCCAGACGCATTCGTGGCGAACGTGCTTAAATTGTAAATTGTAACGCATCAATTAAAAACAAATCGGTCCTTTTCAGGACCACAAAATACTTTCAACAAAGAGTTTTGTGTTTTCGTATATAATATTTGAATGAAAAAACATTTAAATCTACGAAATATTACAGAAAATAAATATTGCGAATTGTTTTACTTAATATATTATTTACTGTGTGAGAATCAGTATGTTAATAGCAAAAGCAAGAAAAGCAGTAAATGTTTTTTGAATTTATGGATTCCCTTTTGAAGATGTGTATTTAAATAAAGATTCAAGTTGCACATCTAATGTGTTGCTCGTGATTATTTTACTTTCAATTTTGATCTGAACATGCAGTTCATATAATATTTTCTCATTCGATCCGATATATATCTTTATTTAGAGAGACATGTCATAATCTGATTGACAATAATGATATAAATAAAGAATAATGGCTTTAACTGTGACTTTTAATAAGTTGCTCGCTTGATACGAGTATTGTGGATCTGGATGTTGCATGTACGATTCATCTGTAATCGGTTGATTTTGGTATTAAAATAATTATCAAACAAATGTAACTGAAGTTAATATATATGTAATATATATAATAAATAGGAATTAATTATTTAAGAAGAATTTATATTTTTTCGATACATTTTTCTCTTGTTGCTTGCACTCCAAGCTAGTCTGTTTTTTACAGCTAATGGCCAAGCTAAAAGCATGTTTAAAAATCGATTTAATCACTTCTGTTCTTTTTAATTGTTGTGTTTTAGTAAAGAAAAGTTCAAATAATATAATTAATATTATAATTTGCCAAATTTTGTTATAATTATATTGAAAAGAGTTGTTTTTCCCTAACAAATGTTGCGTGATGGAACAAATCGAGACTTTGCGCGACTTCCACGACTCGGTGATTTAAGATAACAAATTCTAATCAATTATATTTAGTTGCTCAAATATTTTAAGAATTATCCATATTTACATTCTTTTCTATTTGCAAATAAAACGATTGTAAATGGCAAATTAACAATAAGACGTTGGCAATCTTTCACATGACAAACGTTCAATGTCGCAAACATTCTCGTTCGACTCTCCTCCTCGATTCTCACTCAATCGAGTGACCAAATAGCATGGTGAATTTCAGCAAATTTGTACCATTAAAGTGTAAATCGTTGTGAAAGTGAATTAAAGTGAAATATGTCTGATTCAGCAGTTGCAACAACCGCCTCTCCCGTGACTGCCACACCAGCTGCAGCCGAGAAGAAGGTTTCCCCCAAGAAGGCAGTGTCAGGATTGAAGGCAAAGAGGACAACACCTGGAGCAACACACCCGCCAACTCAGCAAATGGTAGATGCTTCGATAAAAAACTTGAAGGAGCGTGGTGGCTCATCGCTTCTGGCAATTAAGAAATACATTAGTGCCACATACAAGTGCGATGCCCAGAAACTAGCACCGTTCATTAAGAAGTACTTGAGGACTGCAGTTGCAAGTGGAAAGCTGGTCCAAACAAAGGGCAAGGGTGCATCTGGCTCGTTTAAACTGTCTGCATCAGCCAAAAAAGAGCCCAAGCCAAAGGCTTCTCCTCTGGAGAAGAAAAGCACAGCAGCAGGAGCAGCAGCAGCTAAAAAGAAGAAATCAGCTGCAGTTGACAAGAAGAAGCCGTCAAAGGTAGCCACCGTCAGCAAAAAGAGCGCTGAGAAAACGAAGGCAGATAAGGCAAAAGCAAAGGCAAAGGCAGTAGCAAAGGATGCCAAGAAAACGGGTACAGTAAAGGCTAAGCCCACCACAGCAGAGGCAAAAGCAAAGGCAAAGGCCAAGCAAAGCGCAGCAAAGGCGAAGACCCCAAAGCCTAAGACACAAGCCACAAGTGCTAAGCCAAAGCAGGCAAAGGCAGTAGCAAAGGCAGCGACACCGAAAAAAGCTTCTGCCAAGAAGCCGAAGGCCGCCAAGAAGTAAAAAACACTCGTAATCAGAGTAGAAGCGAAATTCAGAATTTCTGAATTATGAAATTCGCCCTCGCATTTTAACAAGCCCTTTTCAGGGCTACAATTTATGTATTTTTAAAGAGAGAAAAATATTTCAAGACTTGTTCAGTATCTGTTTGTCCTTTTAAAGGCTGTATATCTATATATTTATTGCATGTACTTCGTAAGTATATTTATAAGCCAAAAAAGTAAATTTTGTGTGTTAATAAGACTAATTTACGTTCTGCACGTACTTTATTCGTTATGGGAACTATAAAAAAAGGTAATTTTGCTGTTGATTATTATTTCACTAAAAGTACAGCTAAAATATATTCTGATTGTGGTTAATTTGCTGTATCAATAGAATAGAATATGCGAATTTGTTTAAGTTCCGTCACATATAATGTAAAAATATTTTGAATTCTTTGAAAGGAATGATTTGTGGCCCTGAAAAGGGCCTTTTGCTGCTAGCTGCTAGCTGGTATTTTTGCCTGCAATTACTTGGAGCTAGTGTACTTGGTGACTGCTTTGGTTCCCTCACTGACGGCGTGCTTAGCCAACTCTCCGGGCAGTAAAAGACGGACAGCGGTTTGGATTTCCCGACTTGTGATGGTAGAACGTTTGTTGTAGTGGGCCAAACGAGATGCCTCGGCAGCAATACGCTCAAAAATATCATTCACGAAGCTGTTCATGATGCTCATTGCCTTTGACGAAATGCCGGTGTCAGGATGGACCTGCTTCAACACTTTGTAAATGTAGATGGCATAGCTTTCCTTCCTCTTGCGCTTCTTCTTCTTGTCATTCTTGGTGATGTTCTTTTGGGCCTTGCCAGCCTTTTTGGCTGCCTTTCCACTAGTTTTCGGCGGCATACTTAATACTTATTCACTTCACTTCGAATAACTTCACAAATGTGTGTTCAGTACACTGAAAATGCTTATCATATATACTTTCGTTTGAACGACGCTTTCATGTTAAAATCCACCACTGCGCTCGAATTACTGTGCAGCTGTTCATTTCTAACCTGAAGAAGTAGGCAGCTGAAAAAGTATAAATGCAACGACAGCCCGTTTGTCGGTATTATTCGGTATTTGATATTTGTGTGTTGTGAGTGACTGATTCGTGAACTAAATAACAATGTCTGGTCGTGGTAAAGGTGGAAAAGTGAAGGGAAAGGCAAAGTCGCGTTCCAACCGCGCTGGTCTCCAGTTTCCCGTCGGTCGTATTCACCGTCTTCTCCGCAAGGGCAACTACGCCGAGCGTGTTGGTGCCGGTGCTCCTGTCTACTTGGCTGCCGTTATGGAATACTTGGCCGCTGAAGTCTTGGAGTTGGCTGGCAATGCTGCTCGTGATAACAAGAAAACTAGGATTATCCCTCGCCATCTACAATTGGCCATCCGCAACGATGAAGAGTTAAATAAACTGCTTTCGGGCGTTACCATTGCCCAGGGTGGTGTTTTACCCAACATCCAGGCAGTTCTACTCCCCAAGAAGACGGAAAAGAAGGCATAAGCTACCAATCTTCTCTCAAATAGCATGTACATATGTAAAAACTCAACCAAACGTCCTTTTCAGGACGACCAAAATATGTAAAAGAGATTTAATTTTTCATTGACTATATTTCAATTCCCACGGTCGAAAAACGAAAACAGAAATGTAAGAAAAGTACAGTTAGTGGCAAAACAGTATCTACTACCTGAGGAGTAAGGGTATTTCCTACTTTGTGCTCTTCGCTGTGAATTGGGTGTTTTACCTACATTCACCGATTGACCACCTCCTTATTGTAACATTATTTCTCATAATTTTGAATGTAAATTTAAAAATGAGATTTTATGCTTAATTTTATTTAATTAATTTTTACATTTTGTATTTTTTTGTTGACATTAAATAAATAGACAGTAAGGCTATTCTTGGCTGATGCTGCGTTTGCTTTTTAAGTTGATGTGGTGTTTGTGATGTGTGTGACGCGATAAAAGCAAATATTAAGCATACGACATTTGCCAACGACCATACTACGCTGAATACATCGGTTCTCGTCCGATCACCGAAATTAAGCAGCGTCGGGCGCGGTTAGTACTTAGATGGTGGACCGCTTGGGAACACCGCGTGTTGTTGGCATCAATTTGGTGTTCAACACTTTTTTGTTAAATTATTTGTATTCTATAAAGCAAATACTAATACAAAATACTAATTAAATATATTTCAGCTGCATATTAATTGGCTAGTATTTGAATATTTTTCATCTCTTTTGAGTAAAGATTTGGTGGTCCTGAAAAGGACCGATTGGTATGACTGTACTTGTACATATTTGTGTTTGGGATTTAGTTTTTAGCCGCCAAAACCATAGAGGGTACGGCCTTGTCTCTTCAACGCATAGACAACATCCATGGCAGTGACCGTCTTCCTCTTGGCATGCTCGGTGTATGTGACCGCATCGCGGATAACATTTTCCAAGAACACCTTTAGGACACCACGAGTTTCTTCATAAATGAGTCCAGAGATACGTTTCACGCCACCACGGCGAGCTAAACGACGGATAGCTGGCTTCGTGATGCCCTGGATGTTATCACGCAACACTTTGCGATGACGTTTAGCGCCGCCTTTACCCAAGCCTTTGCCACCTTTACCACGACCAGTCATTTTTCACTTTTACTTCACACTTCACACTTTACACCACGAATGCCAGAAACAAAGTAATGCATGCTTCGTCGCAAGCGCTTCTATTTATACCAAAAAGAGCGAACTCTTGAGCGAGTACGCAGATACTTCTATCCCGCTCACACACTACCCTCGCTTAACGAGCAGTTTTCTATATAAGCGAGCAGCAAAACGAGCGCACAATCATTGTGTTTTCAACAGTGAGAGTGTAAAGAGTGTAAAGAGTGTAAAGAGTGTTATAGAAAGAGAAAAATGGCGCGTACTAAGCAGACTGCTCGTAAATCGACGGGAGGCAAGGCTCCTCGCAAACAGTTGGCAACTAAGGCAGCACGTAAAAGTGCTCCAGCAACCGGTGGTGTGAAGAAACCTCATCGCTATCGTCCCGGTACTGTTGCACTGCGTGAAATTCGTCGCTACCAGAAGAGCACAGAGTTGCTTATCCGCAAGCTGCCGTTCCAGCGTTTGGTACGCGAAATTGCTCAGGACTTCAAGACCGATTTACGTTTCCAGAGTTCGGCTGTGATGGCTTTGCAAGAAGCTAGCGAAGCCTACCTGGTTGGCCTATTTGAAGACACGAACTTGTGTGCTATCCATGCTAAGCGTGTCACCATCATGCCCAAGGATATCCAACTGGCCAGACGCATTCGTGGCGAACGTGCTTAAATTGTAAATTGTAACGCATCAATTAAAAACAAATCGGTCCTTTTCAGGACCACAAAATACTTTCAACAAAGAGTTTTGTGTTTTCGTATATAATATTTGAATGAAAAAACATTTAAATCTACGAAATATTACAGAAAATAAATATTGCGAATTGTTTTACTTAATATATTATTTACTGTGTGAGAATCAGTATGTTAATAGCAAAAGCAAGAAAAGCAGTAAATGTTTTTTGAATTTATGGATTCCCTTTTGAAGATGTGTATTTAAATAAAGATTCAAGTTGCACATCTAATGTGTTGCTCGTGATTATTTTACTTTCAATTTTGATCTGAACATGCAGTTCATATAATATTTTCTCATTCGATCCGATATATATCTTTATTTAGAGAGACATGTCATAATCTGATTGACAATAATGATATAAATAAAGAATAATGGCTTTAACTGTGACTTTTAATAAGTTGCTCGCTTGATACGAGTATTGTGGATCTGGATGTTGCATGTACGATTCATCTGTAATCGGTTGATTTTGGTATTAAAATAATTATCAAACAAATGTAACTGAAGTTAATATATATGTAATATATATAATAAATAGGAATTAATTATTTAAGAAGAATTTATATTTTTTCGA
>JBAMBD010000009.1:0-107900 GCA_037043625.1 Drosophila melanocephala | reverse complement strand
ATTTAATAAATCTAAGAATTTATTTAATGGGTAATCTAAAGATTATCAATTACTCTTTGATTGATTCCGTGTCAAGTCTCTTGTCTACGCCCGATGATCTAAGCACTAACTGCTCAAGACTCACATGGTTTACTCACAATATCATATAAATTGTTCATTTAATAAATATGACTCTTTTATTATAGTATAGGTTAAAATATAATTCATCATCAGTGCAGGTAAGAATGTCAGAGATTGATTAACTCTAATTCTCGTTCAAATTTTGAGAAGTAAATATTTCTAATGACTATTGCTGAATTAATTGTTAAATACTTCAAACCAAACCAATATTTAATGATATAGTGTAAATAACGCGATTGATCTTTATTTAACAGTAAGATCCATTTTAATTACAGACAAAATATTGCTTAAGTTATCTATTATAAAGATTCCTTTAAAGATTTTATTCGTGCAGTAGCAAGATTATTTTTCAGGAGGATTAAATTTTAAATTTATCGCCCCTTCACATTCCTTATCTTTATTACTCTTCACATTGAATTTTGTGTTTGTATTTTAAATCAGTTAATTTTTTTTATTGATCTAAATATTGTTGTGATTAATTTAATTAAAATTGATATTTAATTTAAAAATATGAACTAAATATCCGTTGAATAAATTGCCATGAAAAAACAAGATTCTATATTTGACTTTATGACAAAAGACCGACAACCTCATCATTATTATGGTTTAAGGCCCAAATGATTTACTATATTCCTATCACATATATATTCAATTAGAATGGGTTTTGATCATTGTGATGGCTATCATTCCTAAACATAACGTAGTGTGTGACACATGTTTTTGATAAATCTGAATTATTTCTCGATAATATTTTACTTGTTCATAAATTCAAGATAATGGTCTGATACTTCTCTAATAAAAATAATTATTTGTCATCAAATTGTTTTTTACATTTTTTTGATTTATCAAGATCATAAAATTCAATCAAAACTTATTTATTGAATATTCTCTTCAATTAGTAAATTTGATAAAATTTTAATTGGGTAATTGATTTTATAACTTTTATTCAAAATGACTTATAAAATGTTGCCAAAGAAAAAAAAAAAAAAAAAAAAAAAAAAAAAAAAAAAAAAAAAAAAAAAAAAAAAAAAAAAAAAAAAAAAAAAAAAAAAAAAAAAAAAAAAAAAAAAAAAAAATATGATAGAATGATTGTCTTAAGACCTTCTTGCAGCTAATAGGTACAATTTTGTTACTTATAAAGATTTTATTTAATAAATTACATTTAAATAGTTTTCTGTTCTGTGGATCGATCAAGTTGTATCAAATTTAAAATATTACATCAAACTAAATCAGAAGAGAAAGCACTTTCATATGTTGTCTTAAGGTATATAATATGTACTTTATTGTGCAGGAACTTGGGTTTTTTATTAAGAGTCTGGCAATCTCTTTCTTAATAATAATATATCCTATGAAAATTTTTATCGACAATAATAGTAAGAAAGTTAACAGGCTGCAATTGTCTGTAATATCCGTGTTCGAGTATTTAAATAAATAAATCTCTTCTGTGGTCTTGCTTCATTGGGTCTCAAAAGGATCTTGGTAAGAGCAAATGGTTGTCTATAAATGAACAAAAATCAATCCACTTTGAATATAAAATATATGCTTGATTCTAGATATAGAAAGCCACCAAGGTTGATAGGGCTGTTCGAATTCGGAGTGATCCATTAGGTGTTTCTGCTTTACAATACCAGGTGGAATCTTTACGGACCCGTTTGCATTAAGGTTTTACATCACTCTCCTATGTTTTTAACATTATCTTGCTAAAGAAATCAATAATGACTTTAGATTACTCTTCAATACATTTAATTATTAAGGTTGTATTTGAATGAACTGGAAAATAATTTGAACAGCAATAAATTATCTAAGAAAATAAAGCTCCAACGAATATTTATATGTTAATGAAAGGGCTTTATTGCTATTCCTCAAGTCAAAAAGGCATTAAAGGCGAATACATCTATGATGAAATTAATCGAAAAACTAAGGTATTAAAGATCGACCCAAGTAAAGGAAGCCATAATGTTCTACACAAAGTCAAGATTGATTACAATTCCATTCATCAAGCAATATATTTGTTGTTATTATTCATCTAGTCATAATTATGTATTAAAAGTCCTTTCGTTCTGATTCTATACAAATTTATATATTTTACTTATTCAATTTGTTATATTTGCTAGATTAAAAAATAAAGTTTTCAACTGTAAATTCAAAAATTTATTGACATTCTGCTATTGGTTGTACAGTCCTTGTATTGCTGATGAATTTTGATGTTTCCAATCTAATTTTATAATAAATATTTTTGATTTTTTACTAACTTATAATTGTCGAAGAGGTGAATTTTAGTTCTCAATTTTGATAGTCATGACTCAAATTACAGGCTCCAATGGTATTTTTTGAATGCCTTCTTGATGTAAACTCTGTTTCAGAAATAATCCTTCGTAACACAGTGGTGAGTGAAGTTGATATCGTAAAATAACGAAAATCTCAAGACTCGGGTTCGAATCCTACTGAATGAAGTAATTTGAATCTACTTGTAAATGCCTATCCAACAAAGTAGAACAGGTATGAATTCAGTACAAAATTCCTGGCCGTTCAATATCCTTGTAGAAGACTGTGTCTTAGGTCAAATGTATGCTAGGTTTCAAAATGTGGTTGTAGAATCTAATGAATAGTAAGGTTTGAAAATAAGATCGTAACGCCCAGCCAAGCATATATTGTTCTTCTTGACTCCTGTATTCTAAGCTTACAAAGTATGATCTGAATTGTCTCTAGAATTTAGAATGGTGAATGTACGTGTGAGAGGCGGTTGAATAATCATCCGAGGAAGAAAATTCGTACTTTCAGTATATAACCTAGAATTTCTATTTTAAGAAGCTTGATATTAAATTTTATGATAAAGTCATTCTCGAAAAGAATTAGTATTTTATAGTTAAATAGACACTGTATTGAATGAGTTGATTATTTTTCTTATTACATTATTCTATATATAAAATGTCTGTTATCTCTCTATCAATCCATACTATGAACTGGATTCGAACAGAGCCGTTTAAATGAAAATTTTTAATCAATCCAAGCGTATATGTTAATTAAATTGATTGATATATTAATATCGCAATAATAAGATAAACCAGACTCTAACACTAGTGTTTATATTATATATAGAGGCAATCTTCCTCGATAATTTTCGTTGTCATTGTCACTTACAATTAATTAGACATTTGTTTAGTCACATGCAGTATCCTATCTTCTGCCATAACGGATTCTAACAACAATTCGTTTCAAGTTTGAGCCAAGGAGAATTTGGAAGATTGAAATGGGGATTTCTATTCAAAAATAAAGGATGTGTATTTTAAATAACATCCCAAACCAATATGCAGCCAATGAAGAAACAAATATAAGTCTTCAATACTCGAGGAGATCCTTAAATCATATCTAATGATAGGAGACTTGTGTTACATGCAATTGTAGTTTTCCTTTAAATTCCATTAAATTTTACATTTATGAATGCACAAAGGTTTCTTGAATACTGGATTATACTGAGTATCTAGAATAGTCACCTGTCAATTTTCATGCAACCTTTAGTTAACAAATGTCTGCCACGGCATTAATGTGTTTATTACTACTTTTTATTCCTGTTTATGATCAATCATTAAAGAAATTTGAATTTGATCTTGAATTTATGACATGTATTGGCAGGATCATTTTATCTCTCTAGAATAGATCTCTCATTTGGGTATTACATTCTGATCAAGATGTCATTTAATCATACAGAGGAAAAATCATTTTAGGTCTGAGTTCCGATCAAAATTTTCATTATTTCCTCCAGCCTAGAAGTGTTTTCTGGTGAATTGTCTTTATTCAATTTATTTTTAAATATCTGATACTTTTGGAAGTCAATCTAAAAATTTTTACAAAAATATAATTGATGTCTAAAAATAATATATTTGAAATCGACAGATTAGTTGATTGTAAATTAGCACACATGTGACTAATATATGCAGTAGTCTTGCATTCGATTGTCTAAAGTAGCTCCATAACTAATTGATAAATGTGTATAAATCCATTATTATACATTCCTTTCCCCTTCTTATTCAAATTAGATCAAATCGTCTTAGCTATATCGGATCAAAATCAATTAATTACCATTATTTCATTAACTTTCATAATATATTTATATATATCATTTTTCTGTCTTACTAAAGACAATATTACATTAGATTTTGATCAAATATGTCCTATGAAAAGGGATTTATATAAAGACAGTGATTTCAGATCGAAAAGGGAAAGCATCAGTGATTCTGCATTGATAAATAGTCCAAGCAATGATAAAATAACACAAAAAAGACTAGGCAGAAGAGAAGCCATGAAAAGAATCGATGCAGCCATAGGATTGATAAAATTGAAAAGACAATTCAATAAATGACATGTAGATTATGAGATCGTTTTAATATTCAAAAAGATCGTTTAAAATTTTTAAAAAATAGCTTATTGGCGAAAAAGTGTAAAATTCAAAGATAAATATCATCTTATACATTGCAGAAGATCTCTGCTATAAAGAAAACTTAGCAAATATTTTATTGTATTAAGGAAATTCGAGATCAAAGCCACTAAAAATATTGAATGATGATAAAAACTAAACAGATTTAATTAAAACCGAGTTTTGATTGCCTAAAGATCATCATTTAACTTTCATTTCATAATACTTGCGAATCAAATGATTTTTATTCGCAATTGTTTGAAAATGTTCAAATATGTCAACTTTTTAAATATACATTTAAACAAATTTTTAGATCAAATATTAAAATTAATTTATCTTTCAATTATGGTTGGAAGTATTTTTGACTTAATATTTCTAAAAATTTTTAATTTAAATATCAGATTATATTATTTACCGTTTTCTAGAAAAAAAATTTAAATTTAAATTGATATTATATTATATTTCGATTAATTTAAAAGAGAATGCTGAGCTATTTTCAAATTTTTAGTTTCTTAAATTTAGGATTTTCTCATTCTCATCCAACAGTATTTTTAAAAATCATTTTTCTATTCCTTCTGAAATCTGCAGTTTAGTTCCATGAAGCACTTTCAGAGATAGATTTGAATCCGTGTTAACGAACAAATAGAAATAAAAATTTCAAGGTAAGAGATTCTTTTTGATTTTTAAGACGTTAAGATCATATTATATATTAAAATTTTATCTTACATTAGAATTTTATAAAAAACCGGGAAGTGGGATTATTAAAGAAGCAAGCACCCTTCCAAATTATCTTTGTCAAGACGAGAGATAGTATCTCCTAAAGACATTATTTATTAAATGTGGTTTAGTTTTTATATGTTAAATCCAATAATCCTTTACAGATTGTACCAATAGGATATGATTAATAGAATAGTAATTAACAATTCATAATTCGATTGTAAATATTGGTTGATAACGACAATTTTATCTACGTTGTCATTTAAAACCAATATAATTCTCATCTTAAAAGAATAATGAGGCCTGTAACCTTGCAAATATCCCAGCTTCGTGACCTTTAGACTAATCTATAATGACTTATTTCACACTTCTATATGCAACATTGATGAACAAATTATAATTGAGATGAACATTTATGTATCAAAGCTATGACACTACAACATATTTTTTTGTTCTCATTCATTTACATCTGCCCCAATTATATCACAGAACCTGAACACTTTTCCTGTTCTAATATATTAATTGTAACCTCATCCATAAGATCAATTTGCTCGGTGAAGAGAAATGAAGAACACATCATATAAGAGTATATTATTAACAATTGGAATCAGTCTCGTTTCAATTGTCTATAGTAGATTAGCATGGTATAGATTTCTAAAAGGTAAATTATGATTATCTATTTCACCTAATATTTGGAACAAGACATAAATTGATACATATTATAATATTTGGAACACTTGAAACTTACACCTTGAGTTGTAATCTAATCATTTTCTTTAACCATCCATTTATTAAATTATTGATTTTAAAAATTTTAGACTGATTAAACTTTTATCATTTAAATAAAATTTGAAAAGTTGTAATTATTATTGTTTAGTCACAAATTGATGGTTCCGGATGCGAACAAGTAGTTCTTGTGTCCTATTGCCTACGGGAGGAATTCTCATTAGTCTCTATTAGTGCTTAGATGAAAAGTGATAGGGGAAAATTCTGAGAACCTAATCTGGTATATTCAGTAAATTATTCACACATACAATTGATAGGTTAAATCATGTAATGGCATCGGCTATGTTTAACTTGATTCCAAATCTTGATATGCTTCAATGATTTTGACAAACGGGTTGATCAGAATGTTATCCATACATTTCAGGTTCTTTTAAATTGATTGTAATTAGAGAAGAATACATTCATACTAGTTAAAAATCTACACAACGCAACTAGAAAAACAAAACGGATTGGAAGCAAGTAAATCCGAAGTATCAATACTTGAGCTATTAATCTTCTTTCACAAAGCATAGAGCAACATAACTACAAAGCTTGAAATCGATAGGAAATCAAATAGTAAGATATTAATACAACCAAGGATAGAGATCCTTGAAGATTTATTGAAACAGAAGGGCGACAATACTGAGAAAATGGACGATGATAGCACTTTAAGTTTAAACACAAGAAATAGTGAGAAACTAAAATTAGATTAAGATCTTTAGTGATATTAGTTCTTACAGGTGTGCATCCTATTTGAAGAGTTTTCTTCTCGAATAAAGAGTATACATTATAAAGAATTTATTCAATGCGTAATCTAATATTTACTCTTTGATTTATTCCGTGTCAAGTCTCTTGTCTACATCCGATGATCTGTGCACTAACTACTCAAGACTCACATGGTACGAGTATATATAAGATACATTAAATTATATGTAAAATCTCAAGAATCTTATTAGCAATTTCATCACACGGACAATTGATGAACTCAATTCAAAATCTACAAAGTTTAATGTAAAACACACTTTAAAAATATTGCATGGCAAGTTTACGCTTAGTCTTTAACCCTAAGTGGAAAATCAGTTTATTAAATCTAACTTTTTTATTTACATTTTTTACCCTAGAATTTTTGGAAAAATTTCCAGTTAAAATTAATAAGCAAAAAAAATGAATTGGTCTTAGGCAAAAGAGTAAGTGATTGTTGTAAGATAATTGATAGACTCTCACTCTTAATTTTACCCATTTTTTAAAGAAAGAACCCAAGTATATCGTTCTGATTCAGTAAATGCAGAATAAAATTTCAAAAGTTTAAACATTTATATGATAGAATGATTGTCTTAAGACCTTCTTGCAGCTAATAGGTACAATTTTGTTACTTATAAAGATTTTATTTAATAAATTACATTTAAATAGTTTTCTGTTCTGTGGATCGATCAAGTTGTATCAAATTTAAAATATTACATCAAACTAAATCAGAAGAGAAAGCACTTTCATATGTTGTCTTAAGGTATATAATATGTACTTTATTGTGCAGGAACTTGGGTTTTTTATTAAGAGTCTGGCAATCTCTTTCTTAATAATAATATATCCTATGAAAATTTTTATCGACAATAATAGTAAGAAAGTTAACAGGCTGCAATTGTCTGTAATATCCGTGTTCGAGTATTTAAATAAATAAATCTCTTCTGTGGTCTTGCTTCATTGGGTCTCAAAAGGATCTTGGTAAGAGCAAATGGTTGTCTATAAATGAACAAAAATCAATCCACTTTGAATATAAAATATATGCTTGATTCTAGATATAGAAAGCCACCAAGGTTGATAGGGCTGTTCGAATTCGGAGTGATCCATTAGGTGTTTCTGCTTTACAATACCAGGTGGAATCTTTACGGACCCGTTTGCATTAAGGTTTTACATCACTCTCCTATGTTTTTAACATTATCTTGCTAAAGAAATCAATAATGACTTTAGATTACTCTTCAATACATTTAATTATTAAGGTTGTATTTGAATGAACTGGAAAATAATTTGAACAGCAATAAATTATCTAAGAAAATAAAGCTCCAACGAATATTTATATGTTAATGAAAGGGCTTTATTGCTATTCCTCAAGTCAAAAAGGCATTAAAGGCGAATACATCTATGATGAAATTAATCGAAAAACTAAGGTATTAAAGATCGACCCAAGTAAAGGAAGCCATAATGTTCTACACAAAGTCAAGATTGATTACAATTCCATTCATCAAGCAATATATTTGTTGTTATTATTCATCTAGTCATAATTATGTATTAAAAGTCCTTTCGTTCTGATTCTATACAAATTTATATATTTTACTTATTCAATTTGTTATATTTGCTAGATTAAAAAATAAAATTTTCAACTGTAAATTCAAAAATTTATTGACATTCTGCTATTGGTTGTACAGTCCTTGTATTGCTGATGAATTTTGATGTTTCCAATCTAATTTTATAATAAATATTTTTGATTTTTTACTAACTTATAATTGTCGAAGAGGTGAATTTTAGTTCTCAATTTTGATAGTCATGACTCAAATTACAGGCTCCAATGGTATTTTTTGAATGCCTTCTTGATGTAAACTCTGTTTCAGAAATAATCCTTCGTAACACAGTGGTGAGTGAAGTTGATATCGTAAAATAACGAAAATCTCAAGACTCGGGTTCGAATCCTACTGAATGAAGTAATTTGAATCTACTTGTAAATGCCTATCCAACAAAGTAGAACAGGTATGAATTCAGTACAAAATTCCTGGCCGTTCAATATCCTTGTAGAAGACTGTGTCTTAGGTCAAATGTATGCTAGGTTTCAAAATGTGGTTGTAGAATCTAATGAATAGTAAGGTTTGAAAATAAGATCGTAACGCCCAGCCAAGCATATATTGTTCTTCTTGACTCCTGTATTCTAAGCTTACAAAGTATGATCTGAATTGTCTCTAGAATTTAGAATGGTGAATGTACGTGTGAGAGGTGGTTGAATAATCATCCGAGGAAGAAAATTCGTACTTTCAGTATATAACCTAGAATTTCTATTTTAAGAAGCTTGATATTAAATTTTATGATAAAGTCATTCTCGAAAAGAATTAGTATTTTATAGTTAAATAGACACTGTATTGAATGAGTTGATTATTTTTCTTATTACATTATTCTATATATAAAATGTCTGTTATCTCTCTATCAATCCATACTATGAACTGGATTCGAACAGAGCCGTTTAAATGAAAATTTTTAATCAATCCAAGCGTATATGTTAATTAAATTGATTGATATATTAATATCGCAATAATAAGATAAACCAGACTCTAACACTAGTGTTTATATTATATATAGAGGCAATCTTCCTCGATAATTTTCGTTGTCATTGTCACTTACAATTAATTAGACATTTGTTTAGTCACATGCAGTATCCTATCTTCTGCCATAACGGATTCTAACAACAATTCGTTTCAAGTTTGAGCCAAGGAGAATTTGGAAGATTGAAATGGGGATTTCTATTCAAAAATAAAGGATGTGTATTTTAAATAACATCCCAAACCAATAGGCAGCCAATGAAGAAACAAATATAAGTCTTCAATACTCGAGGAGATCCTTAAATCATATCTAATGATAGGAGACTTGTGTTACATGCAATTGTAGTTTTCCTTATATTAATGATTAAAAATTTTAAGAAGAAAGCAGCCAGAACCTTAATTAAAAATATAAGGTTTACATTATGAAGTTCATACTATATTGGAAGGGAATACAAAGACAAATTTATTTTCTTGTTCTAATTCGGTGTCATCCTGGACAACGAAAATATTATTAAGTCATGTTCTATATTTTCAATTTCAGGTCTAAAAAATTAATTAAAATTTGTAGCCAGTCAAAGAGAATTTCCAAAAGATCAGTTTTATCTTAGCATTGAAATTTAGTACATATAATCAATCGTTCCAATGAATTAAGGTTGTTGAATGATATCATGAACCTGATGATAAATGTTATGGCACTAATATATTCTCATTGATTTCCCGAGAAGTTACAATCGATGATAGGGTAATTGTCCAGGACTATTATGATATCAAGGATTGATGGATAGTAAATACCCCTTCTAAAATAGACAAGGTTAAATAAATGTAATGTCCACGGAATATTTAAATAAATTCTTAGTATAAACACAACGGTGATAATTTAATCAATCAGAGATTTTTTTTTTAATCAAATTACCTTCAAAGTATATTTTTTGATAATTCACTTGCAATTCATTCCCAATGTGAGTATTCAGGGGATCTAATACCTTTGTCTCAAAAACTCGAATAAGTTAAATGTAATGTAGTGACGAACTAGCCGCCTATCTGCATAGCCTTAGATGATAAAGATATTTGATTAATACATAAGAAAAGCACTTTATCTTGAAAAATAAATGTTTATTGATTTTATTTACAAATATAAATGATTCAAGGTAATAAAATTAACTAAGCTAGGTTTTGTTTCTCTACAATATGAATGTGTTAAAATTGATCAATAAGTTTGGTTTAACATAGTATTGGACATATAAATAATTAATGTGTTAAAATTGATCAACAAATTTGGTTTAACATAGTATTGGACATATAAATAATTAATGTGTTAAAATTTATTAACAATTTTGGCTTAACATAGTATTGAACATATAAATTATGAAATTTTTAAAACCTGAAAAGTCTTAGTGTTTCATTAAATTTCAGAAAGACGCTTGGTTATTTCAGATTTCATTTCAGGGCTAATATTTTCTAAAATAATCTTCTTTAACATTATTTTTGTCTTTTCAGAGCTGGGCTTGTTTTTGTTTATGTAATCAAACAACTTCGCCGGGTCATTTCCTCTTCCATTTAAATAGGTAAGTAAATATGGCTGGATCTGTTTAATAAGGCGACTCGAGAGCTCTTTTGTATCGCTTTCTTTCATTGAGTAAATAGTTTGAAGATTATTAATTATCTTCTCGAGACTATTGTTGTTTTTCTTGTCTACGAGTTTCTCATACACTATCATCTTGATGCTATTGAATAAATCTTCACAACCTTTGGTGTCAGAACCAAGCAAGTTTATATATACTGCAAATTCAGAATTAGGTTTGGATTCAGACAACGTAGCAATAAAGATATCTTCCATTATTTTATATTTATCAAAAAGCATGTCCCTGAATCCGCCGAATTTTTCATCATTTTTGAATTTGCAAACTGAAACCAAAACGCAGAAGGATGACTTTTTGAAAAACGAATCCAAAAAATCCAAAATCATCAAATCGGGGTTACAAAATATTTCTGAAATGTCTAATTCAATATCCATCAATTTCATAAAATTAGCTTCACATTCCAATAATGACTGGTAAGATCTAAAAAGTGAATCAATAGAAAAGACAAGCGATTGATTGTCCTTGATCAGTTCTGTTATTCTGCTAATATGCGAGCTAAACTCCTGAGTATACAATGACTTGGATTTCTTCTTATAAGAATCACAAAGCTGTTTATAAAAATCTGTATCCTTGCTGAATTGATAAATGAACTTGTATCGCTTAATATTCATATACAAAGACTTGTGGACAGTCAATTCCCCACTACTTTCTGATTTAACTAAAATTCTTCCTAGAAACACCAAGAATCTTTGAAGGAAGCTTCTTTGAATTTTTCTTAATTCAGAAAATCCGTCTCTAACCAATTGGATATCAAAATCTGTCCTTGTGCATCCGATTGCATCGATCGTCCTTTCCAGTTTTGATAAAGCTTCTGTGTTGTCAAATTCTCCATTTTCCAAAATTTTATAGGTTTCTTCACTTACAGTTGCTGAAACTAAAATTTGTTTCAATTTGTCAACTAATTCTTCTTCAAATTTAATATTCTTCTGTATTTGAGCCACAGTTAAACCCATTCCCTATAGCTTTTCGTTTAAAGATTCATTTCTGATCGAATATGTTTCAAAAGGTTCTTTCTTCTCTTTTAGAACTTCTAAATAGTAATCAAAACTTGATTCTAGAGATTTAAATTTATCAATGAATGTGTCTATGCTTTTTATAAAAGATTCATTCTCGATTTGTTGTTGTGAAGCATGCCCTTCTAAACTCATCTGGGCCAAAATTGATAAGAAATTGAAATATCCCTTTCAGATTCTTATCAATTCCAATTATTTTTAATCATGAAAGGTTGGGAATTGATAAGAATCAAAAATTAAATTCTCTTGAATTTAATAGTTGGCTTATAGTACTTAAAATTCTAATAATAGGTTACTAATAATTTAATGTGAAATTGAAAACAACAACACTATATATAGCGAATGGTTTCTTGTTTAAACAAGCTGTTAAGCATAGGAAAGTGATGTAACTGCTCAATCAGGTGATAAAATATGTTTAAGTATCAAATACACCTTTGACGTTATTCTTAAAATCTATTCAAAATATATATGGACTAGGAATTTAACATAATTGCATTCTACTTAATAAATGAAGAAAAAATCTTTAAAACATCAGAACAATATTTTGAACAAACTATTTATTGTTATTCTGAAGATTTTTGCAGAAATCAATAAGTCCTTGGAACTTCAATGATTTTTTAGGCGCTTTGTTGCCATGTCTCTTTTATAATTATCCAAATAATGTCTTTCGGGAATGTTATTTTTATCCTTTCACCTTCTAGGCTCGTAATAATTCAGCAGCGGACTTCAATGTTTCTATACAATATTTACCTTTAAGTCTCTGTGCTCAATTTGCTCGTCATATTTTAAAACAATCTCCCTATCCACATTTGAAGATTTCATCCTTTGCTTTATGTATCCACAAGTAGAATTATTTTTAGATACATGATTCCCAAGACCATTTATTTGCCCTGGAGTGTACACCATGCTTTTTTAAATTCATATAGCATTTCTTGAGAGGTTTTATCAGCTTTAACATTGCTTTCAGGACAGAGATTAATATCTGAATTCATAACACACAAATCTATCACTCCATGGTTATTTTCCTCAGACTTATCCTTTCAGAATTACACTCTTCATCCTCATCAAGCAAAAGGAATGTACTCAATTGAATGAATACCAGTCTACACCCGACATATTGTCGTCTTTAAAATATCCCATGGTTATCTTTTCTAAATCGGATTAAATGTAACCCCTTTTCTTCTTGGAACATCTTTCAAAGCTATCATATATAATTTTTCATGTGTATCTGAAAGGTTGTGCTTTTATATATGTTTAATAAATTATTTTAGGTATTCATCATGCACTAAATGCGACCGTATGCTAGGTCATGATTACATGAGAAGGTATAATAAAGTATTAAGATGCATACATTTATCACTGTATAGGAGATTCGGAATTAAGAAGACAAGAAAACTGAATTCCCATTCCGTTCAAGAAGTTGTAGCAAATGAAAATGTCGAGATTCGAGTAGATACAAGAATTAAGACATGATAGTCCAGATATCTTCTTACATGATAAAAATGAAATAACTAAAAATACGATTCAATAGCAAATGAGTTATCATTATTGATTTACAAGTGCAAAGTGAATATAATTCCATACGTAATGAGCTAGTAACGAACAAGTATAGTAAAGGGATAGGAATTGAGCTAAAAATCGAAGCATATATCCAGTCTATTGTACTCAAAGTGACTTTGGAGCATCGAAGAGTCGGACAACCATCTGAATCTTGAGCAGTTAGTGCACGGATCATTGGGTGTAGACAAAAGACTTAACACGGAATCAATCAAAGAGTAACTATTAGATTACCCTTTAAATAAATTCTTTCATCTATCAATGATGTCTCAGAGAAGATATCCAATCCCATCAAGCTTAACATAATTTCATACCAGTTTTCTCTTGTTAAATGTACTAAACG
The DNA here is from genome assembly GCA_037043625.1 of Drosophila melanocephala. Classification (NCBI taxonomy): domain Eukaryota; kingdom Metazoa; phylum Arthropoda; class Insecta; order Diptera; family Drosophilidae; genus Drosophila; species Drosophila melanocephala. The sequence goes on along the minus strand of JBAMBD010000009.1, from coordinate 94,032 downwards.
TGAAAATTTCACAAAAATTCTCATTGAAATTCCAAGATTGCAATAAGCTCAAATTTAAAAAAAATGCATAAGCTTCTCTCGATGCTTGTCTCTCGAGCATATGGTGTGATAGAAATGGTGATTCAGGAGCTATCAATGAAAATTGGATTGCTAATGTAGAAATCAAATCACAAAAAATTTTAAATAAATTTCTTTTAGTCCGTCCAAGATGACTTTAAACTAGAGAAAAAAAAAGGAAAGCATCTTAATACTGTCTTACAGTATAATAAGCATTTAATAGTGCTGAAACTTGGTGCGTCCATTAAGAGATTGTTAATCTCTTTCTTAATTCTTTGTGAAAATTTTTATGAATTTTAAAAAATAAGGAAGACATCTGGCTGCAGTTGTCTGTAAAACAAGTCTGCAGTCACTACTTAGGAGGTAGAGGTGTAATGTTTACGACAAATAGGAGTCGTGTGTGGCGTTTGGTTTCAAAATTCCGGGTGGTTCAAGAAAGTGTTTATATATGGATATAAAGCCATTCCAATTTGGATATAAAACATATATTTGCTCCTATTTATCGAAGCCCGCCAGGGTATGATTGGGCTTAGCCCTGAATTTATAGTGATCTGTTGAGTGTTTTTCTGATCTTGCCTGAGCCAAGTTTCCTCCATCCTTCGTGGGTGTATTTTTTACCAAACTGTTTGACAATAAGATTCTCACCGATCACTCACTAGCTATAGCAATATACCGAAAATAAATTGCTTTTTTTTTAATAAATTTCTTTATTCAAATGTTTCTGCCAGGAATCAAGTTTAAATAATCACTGAATTTGAAGAACTTATCCGAATTTTTTATAATTCTACACGATGTTCTTTTCCAGGAACAGTTCCAAGACTTGAGACATTCATTTCATTATTATTTCATCCATCATCTGATTCCCATTTCATTTTGGTAAATTCTTGAATTGTAGACAGAACTATGAAATTTTTATTCAGGAAGTAGACATGAAAATGAAATGTACGCTATTTTTGTTTACAAAATCTTATTCCTTATCCTTCCAATGGGAAATTATATCTTGATAAATATGACAGATGATTTCTTCTGCTAGTCCAATCCAAGCTTGTGTATTGAAAGAAAGCTTCTATAATCGTCCCCCAAAACACCTAATGATGCGATTTTTAAACTTTGCATAATTAATCCGACAGCATGCAAATTCAAGCCTTTTTTATTTCAGATCACTGTTGGAAGATCTTCAGGATGGCTCCCATTAGAAAATAGCGAACAAGAATAACTTCTTATCATGCTGTGAATTTCCCCAGGATATTCCTATGAAAGCTATTTTAAAATATATTCGCAGGCCAGGGATTTTGAATCCTATAAGCATAATTCATCAATAGATCTTGTCGAATTTGTCACACATAGTGCAAAATGCCTTATTATTCTAATAAATAATATACCATTAAGTTTTATTTAAATTTTCATTCCTTTAATTATTAAAAAATAATGAAAATTGAATTTTTATTAATACTTCGCATTTGGAATATGCTTTCACCTTAAGCTGAAAGTACCATCAGTAGCCTTAAGGCGAGAATCAAGATGTTGAGCTTTAGAATGTACAGATATAATGGTTTGTTATCGATTATCCTGAAAATCTAATAATATGAGAGGCTAACTAACGGAATTATGCTTTAAATAGGATTTGGCGATTCGATAATTGTACTCTGATAACTCAAATTTGTTCTTTATAAGCTAAAGATTATGCGGAATGTAATTTCTTAAAATTTTTAATGATGAAACAAGATTAGTGCAAAATTTTGTTGTGTTTAATAAATAAAATTTGAAATTTGTTTAAAAATCATAAATAATGAAACATAAATATGCGAAAAAATTATAGCTCATGAAATTTGTCCAGCTATTGTTGCTGATAAGTCAAACAGTTTTTTGCTATTTCGGAAAAAAATGTGATCGCATTAAGAGATGTGATGACTTTTCATGTGATGAAATTTCAAGTACCCTTTGCGTAAACTTTATTGATAAGAAGAATACAGAAGAAGATTGCAAATCAAAGAAACGCCCGAATCTTCTCCCTTGTCCACTACCTGACATCCGTTATGCAGAGGCCGTGAGCTATTTGAAACAGATTAAGTTTCTTCTGAGTAACTTTTACACCACCTCTGGATATATTTCCAAGTCTGCATTCGAAGCTCTGTATGCTAGTTTGAATAAAATTTCAGATGCCAAATTAAATCCGCAATTACTTTCGTTCCTTCAGAATACTGCTAAGCTTGAAAATACTATTCTAGCTATTGTTGATACAATGATGAGTGATCTCTTAGTCGGAATAGAAAGCATCGTTGTATCTAATAATAGTCAGATAGAACAGAAAATAAACGAGAACTCAGCTAGTCTTTTAGCCAAATATTCGGAATATTCAACAACTATTCTAGCTACTGGTGATGAAGACTTCGTAGATGGAGTAAATGACCTCGCAACTGGTTTAGTTCCGACGACGAAGAAATATGTTCTTGCATACGACGCAGCGAATAACTCGGAAATAGATAAACTCGAAGCTCAAACGGTCAAGCAAATCAATGATCACATAACTGCTGCTGTAGAAGATGCCTGTGTAAATCTTCAAGAGTTGTTCAAGGCATACTTCGCTAAAGCAAACATTCTTGTTTCGGATGTGTTAGCATCTCAGGCAAAACTTGACAGAAAGATAATCACAAGCGCAGAAGAAACATTCTTGGATGAATTCAAAGCTTTGAGTGCGAATACATTTGCCTATTTTGAATTCCTAGTTTTTTCAACAATTAGACTTTTATCTCCTAAAAGAGATGTATTGCCATTCGGTTATCCATCTATGTCTAACCGGCTTGGATGCCTGTTATCTCACATGTTGGAACCAAACAGTTCACTTCCTCGCTTTCTGATGATGCCACTTAAAATGTAAAAATGAATATTTATTTCGCATCAAGGCCCTATATCCCATGCTTTGATCTATGAGAAGAATTCAAAATCCAAGTCTCCTTTCTATTTCAATTCAAACTATTTGATGACAATGCCCCCTACATTTCATTCAAAATTAAGTTGAATTTGATTTATTATCATTATTATTGGATTTTGAATAATAAATAAAAGCCATAGAAGAATCACATGACATCTCAGCTCTCTCACACCACTTTTCCGGCCACAAATTGGTGTCTTTTATTCTTTATGTTATATGTTAGGAATACACCCCTACATCTCTTAACTTCTGACTTGTTTTAATTCATCTGTAGCTTGCCATAGATGATCCAACTTTGTAATCTTTTATAATTGTCAAGAAGAATTTTTATAAAATTGAATTTGTTGTTTTACATCGAGCAATGGTTTAATTAGCGTGCCCACCCCTTTGACACTTTCGCTTCTGATCCTGTAAATTCAAAACTGCTGTTGTCTTATTTTAATTGCTACTTTATCATCTTCTGTTTTTAGAAGATTTCCGCCAAAATATGCATCTTTTTATTTATTCATTTAATTGTTAGCCACTTGTCCCCATTCCCCTAAACAACAATTAATTGACTTTAATGTGATAATTTCATTGTAACTTTTTCAAAATATAAAAGCAGTTTTCGAAGAGCAGTTTTATTTTTGTAGCCGTCTTACTTCCAAATTCCATAGTTATGGTCCTGTGAATTTGTTGTGTAGCTACCGCCCATTTCTTACAACAATTAACTTCCATGGATCTATGATTCATATTTGTGTTTTCAATTAAACTTGCATGCAAAAATGATTGATGCTTCTAATCTATTCCCCTAATAGATTAGATGTCATTTATTCCCTCTACTTCAAAACTTAACAACATTATTTGTTAGCCAATCGCCCACATTTAGTTATTTCCTCGAACAAATAATTAGTTTGACTCAGGAACATGAAATTGTGACTACTATATAATTAATATTAGCCAGGTTTATTATTTACCCCCTATAGGTAATAAGCTTTGGCCACAAACATATCAATTTAAATCAATTGTAAGCCACTGCCCACATTCTTTAACGATTGATAATATTTGTTTGTTCACAAATTTCTTGTCAGCCAATGCATTTTAAAAATAGTCGAAAGATCTTTATTCCTTTTAGATTGAAACTTCTTTCTATTTTCAACAAGATCCCAACTAGTTGTTAGCATTTCTTCATCCGGCCCCCCAAACAATTAGTTTGCTTCACTTTTATGATTTCAAACCGGAATATCTAATTTATATTTCGGCTCTACAATAATAACTCTGTTATTTACATTTTCCTTAGTAATACGATAAACTCATATTATTCTTTATATTTGGTAAATTTAAACTTTCAAATGATTCACATGTACCCCCATTATGATGCAAATAATATTCTAATAAATCTTTATTGTACTTTATATTTGGTATTAATTAATACATTTTTATTCTATTTTTATGTGATGACAATTAAAAAAGATTTTCTATCATTTCTTTTTAGCTAGTTTATGTTTTATTCATCGGGCTTGGTGCCTACGCAATACTGTGCCATTGATGCTAAGTCCATTTCATCGTTTAATGCAACCCACAGCTGGGATGTTCATACTTGTTGTTATTACTTCTGTGAATACTTTTTTTTATTTCTTCGAACTTCATTATACCGTATTTACTTGTATAGATTTCTATATAATTATCTGCAATCCATTTTTCCAGCTTATCAAATTAATTATTCCTGTTATCAGTCAGTTGTAAGGTGCTATCTATAAGACATAGTCCAGGTGTCAACATGTTAATGTTCGATATTACATTCCGGCCATTTAATCTAACGATTCATCTTTCAATATTTTGAAATTTAGAGGTGATATTAAACAACCTTATCTAACTAATCTATTAAGAACAAACTTTTCAGACAGTTCTTTGTTAAATATTGCTTTTGGTTTTTATTGCACTTATAAACCTATTTCCTATCTCTTCTTCATTTCTTCTATGATTCGACTTCAGTGTGAGATCAAATCATATAATTTTTTTTTAAATAATAAGTCTTAGTTGAGTGTTCTTGTATATTTCCCGACGCTGTATAATTTCTATTACTACTGATACATTGTTCAAATTTATCTAGTTTTCTATGAATCTGATTTATTCTTTCATAATTAAAATAAATTGTTTATTCATAGTTGCTAATCTATCTGCTAATATTTTGCAGAATACTTTTTCTTACAAAATCTTGATTGAAATTATTACAGTGTAATGATCAAGTGATCGTAGAAACCCTTTCTTTGGTATTGATATTACTAGACTTTCAGTCCATGGTTCAGGCATAAAGATTTCTTAAAATCCTTTTCAAAATAATTGTAGTATAGCATTAGTCATGCTGATAAAAACGAAACAAATGGAAGCGCCTGTGCCTCTATAGGAGGTAATTTTAAACCTCCTGCTGAGGTCATGGGCACTTGGAACAAATCCTAACCCCACTCTTTCGAGCTTCGGGAAAGCCCTTTTTAATCCATGCCGCTCCCACACACACACACACACATGCAATCATCCGGCCCACCTCCCATTTTTTCAGGGTTTTTCTTTTTATGAGTCTGCTGGCTGTTACGTTCATATATATTGTTATTAGTTTCAGACACATAAGTGTATTACTTATCCGGGCAACCACAAAAAGGCTACAATCATCCGTCTCACGACAGATTCTGCCCAGTTTCCAATCGTAGAGTAAGCTAAGTTTTTAGCTGTCCATTTAACAATAAAAATTTCACCAATTATTCTATAAAATTATAGTAAAATCAATTAATTGGGAATTTAAAAAAAAAAAAATTCTAAATCATAGAATCTAAAAAGCTATTATCAAACATAAAATTGAAGAATTTTTATTAAAAATGCTTCCGAATAATGAGTGCAGTTTTCGAATACAAATTTTAAAATATGATCGAACCTTATCGTTTACGAAAGTATAAACTAGATTATCTTCTAGCACGCAAATAAAATAAAGAAAAAATTTTTACTTAATGAATTTATTAATATTCTTGGGTTAAGTCTGTCAAGAAAAGTAGTTTCATAATTACTACTACATCTGATATTATAAACCATCCCAAGTAGGTCTCCTCAGGAACCAAATTTAAGCTTATAATATTTATGCTTCCTTGATAATCCATCAAGCTCTCCTCTTGATTATCATGAAGCAAAAACATTAATTTTTGCAATTCAATTAAACAAATTTGTTTTGCTCTACTGAGAGAGAAAAACATCTGCCTCGCTAAAGCAATAACTTCTTGCCACTCAGGATTTGATATATCAGACCCAGGCCCCAAAGAATTGAATTCAATCCCGTGGCAACAAATTAAAGGTCTAAGATGTCCCATCTTAGAAAAGATATATCGAAGTGGTTCTACATCAAAAAACCCATCCATATAATCTCTTATATAGCACTTAAGTGCTGACGCAAGATCCTTCAGCTTACAAGTACCAAAATTGAAGAAATCATTCTCATTTATCGTATATGAGATTTCTAGATACTTCTGCTTCGCACCTTTTACTCTAAAGATGGCTGGTTCCCTAATACCATGCCTTTGAAGATACCTTATAAGTTCGAGAAAGACCATTGTGGGCGCTTCACAAGAGGGTCTTATCTCCAGAAGCTCTAGCTTGTAATATCTCATTAATGATCTTTTAATTTTAGAATTCTTGATCAAATTAACTTTAGATATTTGGATCTCTTCTTTCAGATATCTATTTTTCTTTCCTAATATAATTGAATGGTCCATTTCTTCCTCGCTATTTCTTTCGGAAGCTACCTTAGTGTGTGGACGCTCCACATAAACTATTTTTAGCTCCGGCTTCATGGGAATACAACACAAATATTTCATGACTGATTGTATATTCTTTCTTAGTTTTTTGAACATGGGTGTTTATATAATTTTTTCTTTTATTAAATTATGAAACAATCTAATTAAGCCTCCAATGTTTTAGAATAAAATATTTATTTATTGATTTTAATGCTCGAAGTACATAAACAAGCCATTGATAACAATCAATCACAATCTCAACATTTTATTTTCTAGTCTTTACCTTGGAAGTGCCTTCACATGTATGTTTCCGGTCGGATCACAAAGCAATGCAATCATAAGAAATTTACAAAGCAAAAATATTTAAATTTCTTTTAAAGAACTAAGAAAAAGACTCTAGATAATGGGATATAACTTTGCACATCTGAATAATTTTATATGATTAATCATAAAGGATTTCATGTGGTATTGCTAGGACTGTAAAATAAAGTGGCTGGATAGGAGTATCAACGAAAAATATAAGAAGTGAAGTCCCTAATCGATTTAAACAATCATATTCTTCAAAATTAATTTGTATAAGCACCAAATGTAGATGGAAAAGTCATATTGTACCATTATTTGGACTCTTCCAATGATCCCTTTATTGATCAATTATAGTAGTATCCACTTTGACCATGCTTTAAATTTCATCCTCACCAATTATTGAATCCATCCTATTAAACTATCATCTTACATGTCCTATTAAATTTATAGATAAGCTACAAACTCATTCATTTTATTTATCTTCGAAAGTTGATCCTTTTAGAACTTCCAGAATTGCATTTTTGTCAAGAATCTTTCTTATTTGCGTATAAAAACCAATCCCCGAATAATTTTTCGATTTATTCTTCTAAAGGGTGCACTCTAAAGGTATTATAATTCAATAGAAAATATAAATCTCATCTTTATATTTAAGGAGACAATAGAGACTGTTTCATTTAAACACAGACTGAGACCATAATCATCGAGAAGTTGTATTAGCAATACACAGACCTTTGTCAAACCAATATTTACAAATGGCTTTTAGTTATGTAAGGGATAATAAATATGAAAACGATCCATTCGAAAAATAAAATTCTATTTATTTATTCTTCAGAATGCACTTTGGGGTACAACTTGCATTTTAAACGTTCCGATTTGCTTTGAATAATGCTTAACGACAAGTCTGTCTAAAATACTCTGAACTTTCTAGCCAATTTCTCAATAAATGATTAAAATATCATTATTGTCTTGTAACCATGGGAAAATTAATTTTGAAAGATTTATCTGTTCTAGATGAATAAAGCCGGTACTACTAGACATTTCCCCAGACATTTATATTTTAATAACTCAAAACTCCTTTAGAAATGAGTTGGCAAAAATTAAAAGAAACGGATGATATATACTAGGTTCAATTTTTGTAGATGTACCAAATAATGAATGATTTAAAACTACTATTGTGCTTAGTAAAAAAATCGAGAAAGCATGCACTATTCATTCCTAGATGAATACAAGCAACCAATATTTATTAAGGTTTAATCATTTAAATATAGCCTTTTGAATGTTACTTTGTGTATAAGCCTTTATAGAATGAGTAGTGGAAGACGATAATTTAAATTGTTTAATGAATGAAATGGTTGGAAAGAATAACTAGTAGAAGGAAAAGATGAAAAGGCAAAAGTTTAAAGAGAATTTTAAAGATACGAAACATTTGCTGACGCAAACCTATTGTTATTCCAGATATAATTCTGGATCCTAGACATCAAACCCAATTGGTGGATTGCAACCTTATGTATGTTAAATTGTTCCAAATAATTTCTTTTACTTTAAGCTGAAATTTAGTAAGTTATAGTTTTCTGAAACCTTAAGATAATCTATCTCTACAGTATATGCTATTAGTTGTTCTAACCCTGCTAATCTTATTTCAATCAGTAGCATACATTTTTAACAATGCAGACAAGATAAATTAATGAAAAGAATACCTACAAGATTAACCAGAAAGGAACGCTTTGGTGGAAATGATGTAGTTAGGCACTAAATAAATATTTTGATAGATCTAATTATCGAAAATTGGCTTTTAGATTCTAGATGAATTCTTCATGTCAGTTCAAACTTTGCACAGATAACTATTTGGAAGGAAATCTAAAGCTGTACCTCCACCAAAGTTACAGATTGTGGGTCTTTTCTAGATAGAGTTCATAATGAATTGGTTTGGAAACGTAGTTGATCCCTTTCCTATTACTTATCCCCGTTTTCCTTTATCCATTTTACTATTTTCAGATAGATTTATAATTGTTTATATAATTTTATAGGTCGAAGCAAATAGATTGTAAAACTCAGATTATAACATGCGGATTCATCTTTTGAAGAATGTTCTGTTTTCATCAAGGCTAAAACGATTTGCACTATTCTTTCTGAGATGGAAATTTACATAATATTTAATTAAATTAGATGATTATTTTAAACCGATCAATTAAAATTACAATGTTTCGATTTTCTTGAGTTTGATGTAAAGCAAGATATGACTTAGCAAGCATGCTTGAGGAATATAAAATTTATTTGATGGGGCTGCTTGAGGAATCATAATCAATGTAACATGTGGGAGCAGCATGTAAATCTAAAAAGGGGCTTGCCTGAGGCTCAAAAGAGCGGGTTCAGGTTTTATTTTAAGTGCCCAGGAGGTTAAAATTTCCTCATGTAGACGCATAGGCGCTTCTAGTTCTTTCATTTTTTTTCATAGTAAATGTAGGCCGAGACTCGTTCTATTATTGATTCGGTCTCTTCATAGATATCTTTTTGGCCATATCCTGACCGCATATTTGACATGTTCAATTATAAAATGATTCCTTTTTTGATAATTATTCAATTAATACCGTTTTTAATCACAAACCTACGCTTAAAATTTATAAAAAAGTTTGAAGTGATGTAGATTTTTTAAGAAATCCCACCAATTCTACTAGAATACCCTCCTCTATATTTATGCAACGATTAAGTGTTTTCAACTTAATTTCTAAAATTTGTTTAATGATGTTCTTTATAAAAAAGGAATAAATATTTAACAAACTGATTAATGAAATTTTTTAATATAAAAACTGAAAATCAAGATTTCCCATTTTTGCAAAGATATTTAATTCTTTTTGCACCGGTTACTTGTATACAGAGGGGTCTTTCAGATTTTATTATAAATGGGCTTTCAGAACACACCATCCATTCAAGAACACCGGATTGACTCTTGAGTCTGAAGACTTTTCAATCCAACTACGGGCCTTGTTGATCCGAGCTATAGTCCGGTTGCCGAAAGTATACTCTATATTTTATCACCATTGCTCGTTATAAACTACATGGCTTGAAAGAGCAAAACAAAGAACATTCTGATGCAACACAATGCTTAATTGAGTAAAGCTTGTTCAATCAAATTTTTATATAATGGGATTTACTAATAACATTTCTGAAAGTTTTCCATACTATTTTTCAGGAGTTTCTACAAATTAACTCAGAACCCGATAAATTATTCACAAAAGCATGCGAATATTGTTGCACTTTAATTGATTCGCTTGAAACCATATCCAAAAATTTTTGTAAAAATTGTTAAAAGCCTGCTTTTGCTCTGAATAATAATTTAATTTGGTTATCAGAAAATGAAAAAAATTGAACCTCTAAAAAAAAACGAAATTTATTCAACTAGAAGCGCCTATACCTCTATAGGAGTAAATTTTAAATCTCCTACTGAGGTCCTGGGCACTTAGAACAAATCCTAAGCCCATTCTTTCGAGCTTCGGGCAAGCCCTTTTTTATCCATGCCGCCCCGCACACACGCCACCAACTCACCTCCCCTTTTTTCGGGATTTTTCTTTTTATGAGTCTGCTGGTTGTGACGTTCTGATATAAACTATTATTAGTTTCACACATATGAATGTATTACTTATCAGCAGCCACGAAAAGGCTACAGTCGTCCGTCTAACGACAGATTCTACCGAGGAACTTCAAACTAAAATGTCTAACTTCAAGCAGATAACCAGTAAATTCAATTCTCTCGTTAAATCACTAGACATCCTTGATCCAAATCTCAAATGGATTTCTTTTCAATGTATTACAAACATGTTAGTCATCTTTTCTAGAATTCTGCAGTTGCAGGGAGGGTACAGACGGCGTCATCCACTATATATTACACTGACCAACATTTAATGAAGACAGATATACGTTATTAAAGGAGATAAAAGAGATGGTAAGAATTAAGGCTGAAAATGCGTATGTAGACGGTCTTGCAGAATTCTGCTAAATGGGGAAGTTAGCGTTGGCTTTGATAAAAATATGATGAAGAACTATAGGAGAAGAGTTGTTATCTTTGTGCGTAGAATTGAAAAAGAAGGAAGGGACTGTACTAAGAAGGATATTCGTCGAGAAATGTTAGAAGTCAATCATGCGTAGAGAATAAGGATCCTAGCAAGTAGATGGAAAATGGGAAAGGTGGCTTTAGACAGGCTGTATGAAGTGCAAGGTAAATAAGACGAACGAATTGTTAAGGTCGGGAAGCTCCAACCGACCCGAGCTCTACAGGGATTCAACGGGCAAGGAATACCCGGCTGCTTTTTGGCACGAGAAATTTTAACAGATACTAACCTTTTAGTTAAATCCATTAGGTTAAAAACCAACAACTTTTCAATGCCGAAAGATCACAGTCTCCCCGTAAAATAAAAATCCAAAAAAGGGGAAGGTGGGACCCCAATGGTCGTAAGGCTGCCAGAGGTCCACCGATCACCACACATATGCGGGAGCAGCATGGATAAAAAGATTTTGGTTAAAAGAATGTGCGTCCAAGACTTGAATAGGGGATTAAATCTTCCGGCCTGCAGAGATACAGACACCCAGTAAAGTAAATTTCGTTTTTCTCTGACCATACATACATTGCAATTTGTAAAACAAAAAAGCGTGGAAGGTAGATATTTAAGATGGTCACTAAATCAGGACTGCTCATGATTAAGTCCGGGGATGTCTGAAGAATTATCCTCGGAATCAAATTAATTTTCGAAGTAAATAAACAGCCATGAAAAGTTTCAATGGCTTTTATTTTAACATAAAAGTCGGTTTAAATAAGCTAGAGCCAAAAGTGTTTTTCAATAATAATCTATCTATAAACGAAATTAATAAAAAAACTTGGTTTGTTTCATTGATGTTATAATCTTACAATACTCGCCTTGAATTGATGCTAATGGACTCAATAGATTCCTAATATATAGAAAATATAAAATTTTTAAATCTAATCATAGTAAACCAGAAAGAGCTAGAATTTTGTAATGCAATCATATTTAATAATTGATATCATCTGTATAAATTTGATTGAATCTATATCTTTCGAGGGGAAGCTTCAATCTTAAGGATTCTGAGCTCTTGGAAATAAATCTTAAACTCTTTCTTTGAACTGTGGTAAGACATTTCTTTAAAGATTGTCTTTCATATCAGTCTTTACAGCCACATTTTCAGCTGCTCCTCTCTTTGGCTTATTAAGGTTTTTGTTTTAGATCTGAGCACTTTCATTGTTCAGCCATGTCTGATCCTTGCATCAAAAAGGACTTGATCCGATCTACTCATCCGAGAAATCACGTAAAGATGACCAAATCTGCCCGAAGTATTGGGTTATGAAAAAAGACAGTTGATTATCTGCCAAACAAGTGTTACAAAATTTTGGTCATTAACCATACAAAAAAAAACCAAGGAAGCTGAAGAACTTGGAGCCATCTTCCTTTAGAAATAAATATGATTTAAAAATAACTTAGGAACAACTATCACATTCAGACCAAGAAGTACTAGTACAAGAAAATTTTGAGACTTCATCGATACCAGATTTAAGAAAGAAATAGAACTTGATGAAACAGATTTATTCATATATGATAATAAAAATAACGAGAAAACATTTATAAAAATTTGAATAACTATTACTAGCTATTAATTTAAGTCCAAGATGAGAAATCTGAAGAATATACAACATTTTATCTCATCTTTAATCCATAGTAAACTATTTAGCATGCCAATCAGTGAAGAATCTGTTACTTAGATTACTTGAGAATTGTTACGAGGTTATAATCAAATCGAGGCGAAGGAATATATTCAGAATATTATAGTTGAGAACAGACTCGTAAGGATTCCCTATAAAAGAAGATTAGTGGTTAGAAGTGAATGATATTCTTGAAGAAACAAAATAAAACCAAAAAAATTAGATTCTGGTAATAAGAAATCTGGCTTTCAGTCATGAATATAAAAGCAAATCACCAATTTAGTTTCATTATTAATTATCGATTTCTTAAGTAAAAATATTTTTCACTTTTGTATTTCTTCAATGTCGTTAAAAATTTTTTACTTATCTTTTTATTTCTAAAGCTAGTATTTTTAAATTATAAAGAATTAAGATTTCAATAATACTTAAATGTTTTGCAGTCATTCACTAGTAAATTGGCTATGAACGAACATTTTGATAAAAATTTAATGATAACAAGAGTATCAAGGCAAATTTTTATTGCATTAAATAAATAAAATTTGAAACTTGTTTAAAAATAATGAAGAATAAATAGATGCTAAAAAAAATGGGTTTGGCAAATAATGAACGCTTTGAATATGAAACGAAAAAAAATAGAAAAACAAAGAAAGTAACAGAAGAAGTGAAGATTGAGGAAATGGAGAGTCTCCCAAGGACACCATCTGATCTGAAAGCTAGCATCAAGACTTCTTTGGAAGTCCTAATCAACGATATCAAGTCGTGTGATCCTGGATGGCCAAAGGAGTTTTTCTCTGCTGTGCAAAGAAGATTTGGAAGGATGCCTAGATTCGCCTGGTCCAGAGCTCTAACTGTCTTCTGTGGTAAGTTCCAGAAGAACATATCCCTAGAGGAATTTAAAAGGATGGCTGTCTCAAGGCGTCCTGATAGATTTGATAGGGACACAGTCAAGAATGTCAAAACGTTTGAAAATCCGTTAGAAATCTGTAATCTGACCAATGCAAAATCCGAAATTAGGTTAAAGGATGCATTCCTCAAGTTCATACGAGAGGATGCATCTACCGAAGGTTGGATGAGCAAAAGGACGAGGAAGATACCTAACGAGAAAGTGGATCGACAGTTATTAGAGTCTTTGATTCTAATAGTTGGCGACTATGTTCGAAGAAGCCCTATACGAGTATGACAGAAATCGCAGCGACCATCAGGAGTGCACAGATGGCCTACGAATTAGAGAGCATGAAACCCCGGGCATCCTCTAAATGGAAAGATAGTATCTATAAAAAGATATTAAACCTTCAAGTTCTTAGTGATTTACTTAGTAAGTCACAAAAGAACGAGAAGCTATCCAGAGAGGACAAGAGAAAATGCCTGACATTTATGAGTCAGGAAAAACTCAAACTGGGGAATTCAATGGACTGTACTGAGGCAATTTCTCGTATCATGGAAAAAATCTGGATCTACAAGAAAAAGATGGAAATGCATGAGAAGAGAAAAGACTTCTCCAAAGCCAACCGATCCTTTGAACTCTATAGAAGACAATTCTATAGAAGTTTATCTGGTGAGGTGACCAAGGAAAGTAATGTCCCAGTTCGCGAAGTTAAAGACTATTGGTCCAATATGTGGATCAAGTCTGAGACTGAGAGAAGCCAATATCAATTCGAAGATTATCTGAGAGAGCATGTAGATGGAGATAGGAAATTTGACAACTTCCCCTCCTTTGAAGAGTTCCAGAAGACCATCAGCTTTCTTCCAAATTGGAAGGCTGCTGGTCCGGATGGAGTCAATAATTTCTTCATAAAGAAATTGACACCTCTTCATGAAAGTCTATATGAGATAATCAAAGGCATCTGTGTGAATTCTAAAAGTGAAGATGATTGGTTTTATAAAGGTATTACATACCTTATTCCCAAAGGAGAGCCTCAAACAGGAGGAGATTTCAGGCCTATAACCTGTATGTCAAATCTTTATAAGCTCACAACTAAATGTGTTACGCAAGTAATGCAAAACATTGTTGAGTTTAGAGGTCTCTTGAGTGAAAACCAACTCGGAACCGTAAGAATGGTTCAAGGAGCAAAAGAGCAAGCATTGTTAAATCTAGCCATCAACAAAGAGCATCCCAACTCTTTAAAAACTGCTTGGATAGATGTCAAAAAGGCGTTTGATTCGGTTGATCACATTTACCTTATCAAATGTATAGAGAGCCTGAAATTCCCTGAGTGGATCACAAGCTTCCTTAAGGACACTATTTCAAAGTGGAAAGTTGATGTTCGATTTAATGGTGAATCAATTCTAGAGAAAAGGCTGGAGAGAGGAATTCTACAGGGAGACAGCCTGTCCCCTCTCTTATTTGTATTATGCATGGATCCACTAAGCCTCAAGCTAAGTGCCAAATATCAGAAAGTCGGTGTTAAAAACGAATCTGATATGTATATTACAAATCACCTTTTATTTATTGACGATTTGAAATTACTTGCTGAATCTGAAGAAGAACTTGAAAGAATGATGAATGAGACAAATCGTTCTTTAAAGCAATTGGCTTGGAAATGAATAAGACCAAATCCGCAACCAATAGCAAAGTTTGTGAATCAGATGCTACGTTTTTGGAAGGTAAAGAAAGCTACAAATACTTGGGAATTATTGAGAAAGCTAGTAGCACAATATCCAAAGATTCCTTTGAAAAAGTACGAAATGAAATTTTAAAGAGAGTCAAGAATTTGTGTGAAAGCAAACTGAATGCAAAGAATTTATTCAAAGCGATAAATGAGCATGCAGTGTCTGTGATTAACTACCATGTAGGAGTACTAAAGCTTGAACCGGAAGAATATGTCAAACTCGATGAATCCATTAGGAAAGTACTAATGGAATATAAAGTTCACTTACAGCCAGCAAACAAAGAAAGGCTGTATTTGCCAAGAGAAATGATGGGAAGAGGAATGTCCAATATTGAGCATAAGAGTGAGAGTATGCTCCTCCAATTGAAGAATTCCCTGGAAAAATCAAGAAATATGTCCTTAAGGCGTAATGCCATAATTAAGGTTGAAGAAGACAATAAGACACATCTCTCAACAATTGACAAATACATAAGACTGAAGTATAATACAGAAGGCGAGATTACCAAAGAATCTCTTTATGAATCACAAATTAAATCCCTAATGACCAACATTAAAAGAAAACAACTCCACAAAAGGTTGTTTAGGGTTTGTGATCATGAACTTGCTTCCATTAAAGACTCTTCAGTATGGCTTACCAAAGGAAATATGAAGCCAAGAGATGAAGGAGCTTATTGTTTCCTCAGGATAGAAATATATTCTTTGGAGAAAAAGTCAAGTGCCCACATTGCAAAGCTATGCCAAAAACAGTAGATCACCTTGCCACTAAATGCGATCGTATGCTTGGTCATGATTACATGAGACGGCATAATGAAGTATTAAGATGCATACATTTATCACTGTGTAGAAGATTCGGAATTAAGAAGACAAGAAAATTGAAATCTCATTCCGTTCAAGAAGTCGTAGCAAATGAAAATGTCGAGATTCGAGTAGATACAAGAATTAAGACTGACATTAAAATACAACATGACAGACCAGATATCTTCTTACATGATAAAAAGAAAATGAAATAACTCTGATCGAGGTTGGAATTACCAATCTTGACCTATTAACTCAAGTTGAAAATGAAAAAACTAGAAAATACGATTTAATAGCAAACGAGTTATCATTGATTTACAAGTGCAAAGTGAACATAATTCCATATGTAATGACTTGGGAAGGGCTGGTAACGAAATACCACAACAAGTATAATAAAGAGATAGGAATTGAGCCTAAAGTCGAAGCGTAGATCCAGTCTATTGTACTCAAGAAGACTCTCGAGTCTATTTCATTTGAAAGACGACGAAGTATTGAAGAGGCGGACAACCATGTGAGTCTTGAGCAGTTAGTGCTTAGATCATCGGGTGGAGATAAGAGAACCGACACGGAATCAATTAAAGAATAATTGATAATCTTTAGATTACCCATTAAATAAATTCTTTATGTAAAAAAAATAGATGCTAAATAATTTAGCCCATGAAATTTTGTCAACTGACTTTTGGTTTTTATGAGAAAAAACAACCAATAGCATTGGGAGATGTGATGGATTTTAATCTGATGTAACTTCAAGTACCCTTCGCATTGAGATTTATTGTAAAGAAGTTTTCCAATATATGTTGTAAACTAAAAAAGTGCTCAGTATTTATCACTCTTTTACTATCCGAAATCCACTGCGCAGAGTCTGTGAACCATTTGAAACCGATTTAATTTTTTCTAAACAACTTTTCTATTTTTTTTGGAAGATTTCTAAGTTACTATTCAAACCTCTGTATGTTAATTTGAATGAAATTTCCAATGCCAAATGAAATTCACACTTACTTTCATTCCTCCAGAATACTGATTGAATCGAAAGAGCTATTCTAGCCATTGTTGATATAATGATGAGTGATCTTTTAGTCGGAATATAGGAAATCATTGAATTTAATAATAATCAGATAGTGCAGAGTGTAAATTTAAACCCAGTTATTCTTCTGGCCAAAGATACGACGCATTCAACAACCATTCTATCTACTTTGATTTTTCTTTCATGGCTGCGATAAATGATACTCCAATGGTTTTGTTGTAATAATCCAGTGATATACTTTCACGTAGATGCTGTAAATAATTAGGAATTGGACAGCCTTCAAGTGCAACCAGCTAAGTAAATCAATGATTTCTTTCTTATTTCTGTAGATAATTGCGATGTAATTAATTTAAAATGTATTTAAGATACATTTGCACCTTGCCAGGCATGATACAATCTTGCAATATTTTCTACTTATCAACACTAACCATAACAAGGTTTGATTTGGTGCTTAACACAAGGCAAAGTGCTAATTTCCAACAATCATCTAATACTTATGTTTCAGATCCTGTAAATGCTAAAACTGCTGCCATCATATACTAATTTCAACCATGCCATCTTCTACTCCTTCCAGGTTTCGGGCAAAACATGAATATTTTTATTAATTTATTCAACTGTTGGCTACATACCCAATTTCCTGAAATAATTAACTTCAATGGGTCTCATGATTCATGGCCATAATTTCAAATATCTTCGTGTACAAAAATTTCAAGCCTAACACATATATCCATGAAATAGATCAGATACCACCTATTCTTTTTGTAGCTAACTGTTCACTTCCTCGGAAAAATTATTAGTTTGACTCGGGAAGATGAAATTGTGATTATTATATAATTCTCTTATATAATATATTGTTGCTGGGTTTATTATTTATAGCTCAATAAATAATAAGCTTCGGTCAAAACATATAACCCAAAGTAATTGTTTGGCATTACCCATGTCTTAAACAATTAACTTATACGGCTCTATGATTCATAATTGTGATTTCAATTAATCTTGCATATAAAAAAGATCATTTGTTGGCCAACTACCCAGATCTCCTCGAACAAATAAGTTGGTTTAACTCAGAAACATGAAATTGTGATTATTATATAATTCTTTTACATTGTTAATCCTATCCAGGTTTATTATTTATCGCCTAATAAATAATAATTTGTCCATAAGTATATCAGGCCAAATTAATTATTATCCACCATCGACCTTCTTAAAGCAGTTGATTAACATTTGATTACTCGCAGTTTTCTTGTCAGCCAATGCATACTAAAAATAGTTTGAAATCTCCTACTATTTTTAGCCAGATCTCAACTAGCTATTTGTATTTCTCCACCTATCCCCTCAAACAATTGGTCTGGCTCATCTTCATGTTTTCAAACATAAATATTTTATTTTGTGCTTTACAACAGTAACTCTGTTATTTACATTTTTCTTAGTCATACAATAAACTCTATTCTTCTTTATATTAAGCAAATTTTATTTTTCAATTGATTCGAATGTACATCTCATTATGATGTCGAAATAATACATTGGTATACATTTAATGTGCTTTATACTTTGCATTTAATAAACATCTTTTTATTTCATTTCTATGTGACGTTAAATATATTCCTTGAATGGCATGATGATTACATTTGACTGGGAGAATCTGTATGGGACAGATGGAAGACTCTAGTCTTTTCGTGATTGTCCGGATAAGTAACACCCTTATGTGTGTGAAACTAATAGGCAGAATCTGTCGTGAGACGGATGACTGTAGCCTTTTCGTGGCTGCCCGGATAAGTAGCACATTTATGTATGTGAAACTATGAGATGATGAGTTCGAGATCAGCAAGCAGAAGCGACATGCACATCTAAGAAAGGGCTTGTCTAAAAGTCAAAAGAGTGGACTTAGGATTTGTTCTAAGTGCCCAGGACCTCAATAGGAGGTTTATAATTTCCTCCTATAGAGACAAAGGCGCTTCTAGTCGAATAAATTTCGTTCTTTTTTGGTTATATTTGATTAACATAAAAAATCAGAAAATCTCGTATCAGTTCTATAATGATCTTTATACGAAGATTTTTCCATGTGTTCATATAATTTTTATGTCAAGAAATAAGAACAAGTGAAGAATTTAAATTGGATTCAAAGGCTATTTGAGATTATGTTAAGAATAGTGAATTTTGTATGTAGCAAAGGCCAGTAATTGTCGATTTTGAAATAGTATCAAAGGTGGCCTCATTGTTTGATTCTTCATTGCTAACTTCTCTACTATCAAAAAGACTCTAATTTGTTCGCTTAAGATATCAATCTGTTTGTCTAAAGGTCTCTAAATTGCCTTTACATGTAATCTCACCGTCCTTTTTTTTTGCGCCAAAGGAGAGAGAATCTTCAAAAGACACCCTCTGGGTTGTGTGAGATTTTTACTCACTAAAAACTCTCCTTCACGACTACGGCTCTGATAGATCCACCATACCCCTGTGGCCTTGGTTCCAGGATCTCACCATCCTAAATTTGGGATCATCTATCACCACAAACACGATAATACCCTGATGGACTTTGATAACGGAAGACAAGAGGAACAATACATGTTGGGTTACACCTTTACCATCTGATTTCAAATGTTTTTATTTAATACATTTAACGGTCCTACTTCTCAGTCTCGCCGTCTATTTGATCTGAGACTTAACCCTCTTCAAGACTTTTTAAGCAAGCAATTTCGTAGTTAAGTAGTAACCTTTCTATTTTTATCGAGTACGCTTTGTGTGTTTTACAAGTAGATCAAATTTTTTTATTCAATAGGATTCTGGCATCAGTCTCAAGTTTTTCGATATTTTAACGTCAACTTCACACCACTGTGTTACTGAGGCTTTGTCTTTCTCAATAGCTATACAATAATTGATAAATCTATAGTGTTAAATGGGTTTAAAGGCATTCATTGGATCATGAAATTGTGGAAACACCCATACCAATCGTATCACTCAACATTAGATGACTTGAGGCGGCATATTTACTTAAAACACAAGGTGGAATGTTTTTGTGCCGTTTCCATCTATAAACACCTGCCATTTGAATATCAAAAGCCGAAATATACCATACAGAACCCCCATGTCTTACAGATGGTTGAGAACATGCTTTGCATTTGTATCTCTTTACTAGTTTCTGCAGATTTGCTCTACAGATAACTCAACCTGCTGCCTTCCTCGTTTATTATAACTCATCAGAATCTTTAAGAAATTAAAAAAGATCTAGCGAAACCTTATTGTACAAGTGAAATCTCTGCATTTTAGGATACATGAAGTAATACAGTATATAATGAAGATGAATTAATTTGCTGCTCTAATTTAGTGCTGTATTGAATTCAAACCCATATATGGAATCAATCAGATGTTTAGGAATTTTATTTAAATAAATTTCCTTTAAATGATTTCAGACTGATTTTAATATATCAAATTTACAAAGTTCAGTTAGGTGCTTAGTTACATTTCTCACCCCTCTTGGTCCTGGGAGAATCCGTCTTGAGACTGATGACTGTAGCCTTTTCGTGGTTGCCCGGATAAGTAATACACTTATATGTGTGAAACTATAACAGTTTATATCAGAACGTCACAGCCAGCCAGCCGACTCATAAAAAGAAAACTCCGAAAAAAGGGGAGGTGGGGCCGGTGGCAAGCATAAAAAGGGGCTTGATCTAAAGAGTGGGCTTAGGATTTGCTCCAAGTGCCAAGACATCAGTAGGAGGATTAAAAATTTCTCCTATAGACGCACAGGCGCTTCTAGTTGTTTCGTTTTTTTCACCCCTTTTACAGCTTATCAAACAGAGAACATATTCTTAAGGAATAGTAGAGAATTAATTCAAAAGATCATTTCCAACATTTGGTTTAGTATTAATATGCATCAGCCTTTTTTTCTCAGTAATAAAGAAATCAATGATAAAAACCTAAGGCCGGATTCAGTTTTCGTTGAATAATTAAATATGTGGAGGTCTTCCCATTGAAATCGTCAAATTTTTTTATAACTATCTGTTATTTATTCAATTTAGATAATTGATCTCATAAAATTCAATTCAACACACATAACTATCTAGTTTTAAATTTAAGCAGGTATATTATTATTAGGATCCTTCAATTAGAAATGTTGTCCAATTAACTTAACTTTGGTAGCATGATGATTTTTTCTCGTACCTTATAATCTCTCCACTTTTTATCCTATTAATATCTGAATAGTTAATAAGCTTGTCTTCAATGTAAACCGTTTGCAAAGAATGTGCCATCAAAATCAATGGTGATATTTTCTCGAGTTTTTCATCTTTTAGACAGATGCTTAATTCAGAAAGGTTAAAATTTGAGTAAATTACAAGATAGAAATCATCAGAAATATCATGAATGCAAATTTTTAACTTCTTCAGGTGCCTCAAAGAATTTATTAGATTTTCAAGAGTTTCTATTCAATGACAGCCATAACAGACCGTCTGGGGATTGTCCTCCAAAACATGGGACTCAATTATATTCAATTTCAAGATTCTTATATCTTTGTTTACTACAAAGGATTTGGCTACCTCTTCGGAGGGATTCCCAACAATTGTACCCGAAAATACAAGTAAATTTGTACCTTTTAGTGTCAACCTCTGTAAAAATGATTCGTCAAGAAGACAATTTTTAATTCTTAAAGTTTTCAGTTTTGGAAGAACTGGAAGATAATTAAAATTCAATGCCAAAGGTGTTTGTCTTCTCAAACTTAAGAAAGACATATTTAATTCAACAAGTGCTGAAAGTAATATTTGTAATCCGGAACCCAATGGATTTTTGTCCATTGAAAGACTTTCATCACAATAAACATCAAGAACACCAGAGAATTTTAAATTCAGAGACTTTAAATTTTTGAAAGTTGACAAGGTTGAAAAGAGTTCATGCAATCGACCATTGTAATTCAATACCAATTCCTCAACGCTGGAAATTTTTTTGAAAAAATTCAATAATTCATTACTGGAAAGGATCTTAGCATTAATATTTAACTTCTTGAGTGAAGATAAATATGGAAAGTCATAATTAGGTAAATATTGGGAAGGATTCTCTTTCTCTTATGTTGGTTTCATTTCAAGTTCAACAATATTTTGCGTCTTTTTTAATAACTGAATTAGGACGGAGCTAAAGCCTGAAATTTTTAAAATTTTCAAATTCTTGAAAAAAGTGTTGTTTAGAAGGGAGTCATCCAAATTATTACTTGGCTTCATCGAGATATGAAATTCTGTAACTTTGGGCAAGTAATTAAACAGGGAGATAATGAATTCTTTGCTTTGTTCAAAGCCCTGTAATTTCAGATTTTCCAGATTCCGAAGTTTTTTGAACTCAATGGCGATATCAGGTCTAATATCAAAGACTTGAATCCCAAGAGTTCTAATGCTTGGAATTGCTTTGATCAAAGAAACAATCTCATGCTCATATAAAGCATTGAAGTGCCCAAATGAAACAGTTCCGCAGTTCATTACTAATGTTTCTAAGGATCTCAGATTAGTGAATTCTCTGCAAATATCTACACCCAGACGAGTTCTGGTGTCAAATTTTAATATTTTAAGTGACAGTAAATTTTTTAGAACAAATCTCAGACACTCCACTGAAATTTCATAATTTCCTATTTCTAACACTTCAATTTCCGTATGCTTAATCAAAAAATGTTCAAAATCGGGGGTTACCTCTAATCCTAAAGCAATTTCCAGGCCCGTTATTCCGCTTTTTAACTTATTGGTAGCATTAAAAAATAGGACAAGTTCCTCACTATTAAGTTCAAACCCGCTAAGAGACATGAAATTCAGTTTCATCTCATTTGGCCACTCATTTACATGTACACAATGAGTTGATTTTTTCATCTTCCCTCCTACTTCTATGTCATTCCGAAGGACCCTTTTCAGTTTTTCTAGCTTTCCTCCACGCAAAATCGAACTATCATGATTAATCACTTTATTATTACAAAATTTATTTGGCCCATCCAGGTAATCGTATAATATCTTAAAGTCGTTTTCACCCAGTCTCCAATCACAACTTATTTTTAACTCTTCAATCTCAAAAACTGTCAAGAATATCAGCAGTTTTTTCATATTGCTACATTTTCCCGGAATATTAAAAAGTTCATTTTTAATATGCAATTTCTTGCTTTTCAAATTTGTACAGTCGGGCCAAGTAAATGATTCTGTTTCAATATCGATGGTTAGTTGGTTGGATGGTCGGAAAGAATTCCATTGGCCAAGCAACATCCAGAGCTGGCAACAAGATAGATAAACATTCCGAATATAGCTCCTTTACATCGCTCATCCAATTCAGATTGTAGAATTCCATGTATTAATTCATCATTGTTAAAGATAGAATTTGAGAGATTTTTTAGAAAATTATTATCATAAGGTATTTCCCCGATATAAAAATATGATAGGCAATTAACCAGCAAGTATAGCTCGTGAAATGTATAAATTTTTACATTCTCGTTAAAACAAAAATCAACGAAACGTGTAAAACATTCCTTGGTCATATGAGACAAGTCATGCTTTTCCGCGGAAATTAGCCTTACTTCTTCGGGTTTTTTGATGCTTTTTGATATGTCACACGATTTTTCAAGGGTCGAGCTTTCGTTCTTAAACTCTAAAAATGCGTTATAATACGGGGATCTTCGAAGAATTTTTGAATCGATCCAGCCATCTTCTTCATCACAGAATCTTATTTCTATTCGAACAGTCTTACATGGGAATATGAACAATGGCATATTTACGATCTTCATAATATGCATGAACAAGCTTTAAATTTTATATTTATATCTTTTATTGATCGATTCAAAGTTCATCTAAATGTCACTTCTATTATTCAAATATCAATAAATGACAGATGTCATGACATGAATAATCGAAAAAATCACAACAGTTTCTTGAATCTTTTTGTAGAGTTAAAAGGTTCTTTGAAATTTTTGTAGAGTGATTCGTATATGGTTGTAGCAGATTTTAGGTCCAATGGTCTTCGCCCATAGTCAATAAAGAAATAAGATCGATGATAATCAAGCTGTCAATAACCATGTAAAAGCAATTGAGTTTAGAAGAGTTTAATCGACATCTTGTGAAGACTACTTTGACATTCATGAAATTTGTTTAATTAACTTGATAGATACAGTTGATTCAGCTCAATATTCTTTATCATTATGACTCTGCTTTTTATCTCAGTATGGACATCTTCTAAATTTGGTTGATGATATTAATTCATTACATAATTATTATCATATAGTAGGTCAGTATTTAAAGAAAACACATTTATTAAATGAATTTTGTATTTAAATCTTAATCAGCCGATCAAAGGATTTATTTAATGAGTAATCTAATAATTATCAATTACTTTTTGATTGATTTCGTGTCAAGTCTTTTGTCTAGATCCGATGATCTGTGCACCAACTGCTCAAGACTCACATGGTTGTCCGCCTCTTCGATGCCCGTCGTCTTTCAAATGAAATAGACTCCAGAGTTTTGTTGAGTACAATAGACTGGATGTCCCCTTCGACTTTAGGCTCAATTCCTATCTCTTTATTATGTTTGTTGTGGTATTTCGTTACCAGCCCTTCCCAGGTCAATACGTATGGAACTATATTCACTTTGCACTTGTAAATCAATGATAACTCATTTGCTATTAAATCATATTTTCTAGTTTTTTCATTTTCAACTTGAGTTAATAGGTCAAGATTGGTAATTCCAACCTCGATCAGAGTTATTTCATTTTTCTTTTTATCATGTAAGAAGATATCTGGTCTATCATGTTGTATTTTGATGTCAGTCTTAATTCTTGTATCTACTTGAATCTCGACATTTCAAAAAAAAACGAAACAGCTAGAAGCGCCTGTGCCTCTATTGGAGCAATTTTTAAAACTCCTACTGAGGTCCTGGGCACTTAGAACAAATCCCAAGACAACTCTTTCGAGCAAGCCCTTTTTTATATGTGCAAGAAGCTCCGGCACACACGCATGCAATCATCCGGCCCACCTCCCCTTTTTTTGGAGGTTTTCTTTTTAGAGAAGGCTGTGATATTCTGATATAAACTGTTATTGGTTTCACACACATAGGTGTGTTACTTATCTGGACAACCACGAAAAGGCTGCAGTCATCTGTCTCAAGACAGATTCTGCCCAGCCCAACAGATTAAAAAAAAAACGAAATTTATTCAACTAGAAGCGCCTGTGCCTCTATAGGAGGAAATTTTAAAACTCCTACTGAGGTCCTAGGCACTTAGAACAAATCCCAAGGCAACTCTTTCGAGCAAGACCTTTTTTATCCATGCCGCCGGCCCCACCTCCCCTTTTTTCGGGGTTTTCTTTTTATGAGTCTGCTGGCTGTGACGTGACGTTCTGATATATACTGTTATTAGTTTCACACACATAAGTATGTTACTTATCCGGGCAACCACGAAAGGGCTACAGTCATCCGTTTCAAGACAGATTCTGCCCAGTATATGGAAATCTATACAAGTAAATGGGGTATAATGAAGTTCGAAGAAATAAAAAAAAGTATTCACAGAAGTAATAACAACAAGTATGAACATCCCAGCTGTGGGTTGCATTAAACGATGAAATGGACTTAGCATCAATGGCACAGTATTGCGTAGGCACCAAGCCCGATGAATAAAACATAAACTAGCTAAAAAGAAATGATAGAAAATCTTTTTTAATTGTCATCACATAAAAATAGAATAAAAATGTATTAATTAATACCAAATATAAAGTACAATAAAGATTTATTAGAATATTATTTGCATCATAATGGGGGTACATGTGAATCATTTGAAAGTTTAAATTTACCAAATATAAAGAATAATATGAGTTTATCGTATTACTAAGGAAAATGTAAATAACAGAGTTATTATTGTAGAGCCGAAATATAAATTAGATATTCCGGTTTGAAATCATAAAAGTGAAGCAAACTAATTGTTTGGGGGGCCGGATGAAGAAATGCTAACAACTAGTTGGGATCTTGTTGAAAATAGAAAGAAGTTTCAATCTAAAAGGAATAAAGATCTTTCGACTATTTTTAAAATGCATTGGCTGACAAGAAATTTGTGAACAAACAAATATTATCAATCGTTAAAGAATGTGGGCAGTGGCTTACAATTGATTTAAATTGATATGTTTGTGGCCAAAGCTTATTACCTATAGGGGGTAAATAATAAACCTGGCTAATATTAATTATATAGTAGTCACAATTTCATGTTCCTGAGTCAAACTAATTATTTGTTCGAGGAAATAACTAAATGTCGGCGATTGGCTAACAAATAATGTTGTTAAGTTTTGAAGTAGAGGGAATAAATGACATCTAATCTATTAGAGGAATAGATTAGAAGCATCAATCATTTTTGCATGCAAGTTTAATTGAAATCACAATTATGAATCATAGATCCATGGAAGTTAATTGTTGTAAGAAATGGGCGGTAGCTACACAACAAATTCACAGGACCATAACTATGGAATTTGGAAGTAAGACGGCTACAAAAATAAAACTGTTCTTCGAAAACTGCTTTTATATTTTGAAAAAGTTACAATGAAATTATCACATTAAAGTCAATTAATTGTTGTTTGGGGGAATGGGGACAAGTGGCTAACAATTAAATGAATAAATAAAAAGATGCATATTTTGGCGGAAATCTTCTAAAAACAGAAGATGATAAAGTAGCAATTAAAATAAGACAACAGCAGTTTTGAATTTACAGGATCAGAAGCGAAAGTGTCAAAGGGGTGGGCACGCCAATTAACACATTGCTCGATGTAAAACAACAAATTCAATTTTATAAAAATTCTTCTTGACAATTATAAACGATTACAAAGTTGGATTATCTATGACAAGCTACAGATGAATTAAAACAAGTCAGAAGTTAAGAGATGTAGGGGTGTATTCCTAACAGATAACATAAAGAATAAAAGACACCAATTTGTGGCCGGAAAAGTGGTGTGAGTGAGCTGAGATGCCATGTGATTCTTCTATGGCTTTTATTTATTATTCAAAATCCAATAATAATGATAATAAATCAAATTCAACTTAATTTTGAATGAAATGTAGGGGGCATTGTCATCAAATAGTTTGAATTGAAATAGAAAGGAGACTTGGATTTTGAATTCTTCTCATAGATTAAAGCATGGGATATAGGGGCTTGATGCGAAATAAATATTCTTTTTTTACATTTTAAGTGGCATCATCAGAAAGCAAGAAAGCGAACTGTTTGGTTCCAAAATGTGAGATAACGTGCATCCAAGCCGGTTAGACATAGATGGATAACCGAATGGCAATACATCTCTTTTAGGAGATAAAAGTCTAATTGTTGAAAAAACTAGGAATTCAAAATAGGCAAATGTATTCGCACTCAAAGCTTTGAATTCATCCAAGAATGTTTCTTCTGCGCTTGTGATTATCTTTCTGTCAAGTTTTGCCTGAGATGCTAACACATCCGAAACAAGAATGTTTGCTTTAGCGCAGTATGCCTTGAACAACTCTTGAAGATTTACACAGGCATCTTCTACAGCAGCAGTTATGTGATCATTGATTTGCTTGACCGTTTGAGCTTCGAATTTATCTATTTCCGAGTTATTCGCTGCGTCGTATGCAAGAACATATTTCTTCGTCGTCGGAACTAAACCAGTTGCGAGGTCATTTACTCCATCTACGAAGTCTTCATCACCAGTAGCTAGAATAGTTGTTGAATATTCCGAATATTTGGCTAAAAGACTAGCTGAGTTCTCGTTTATTTTCTGTTCTATCTGACTATTATTAGATACAACGATGCTTTCTATTCCGACTAAGAGATCACTCATCATTGTATCAACAATAGCTAGAATAGTATTTTCAAGCTTAGCAGTATTCTGAAGGAACGAAAGTAATTGCGGATTTAATTTGGCATCTGAAATTTTATTCAAACTAGCATACAGAGCTTCGAATGCAGACTTGGAAATATATCCAGAGGCGGTGTAAAAGTTACTCAGAAGAAACTTAATCTGTTTCAAATAGCTCACGGCCTCTGCATAACGGATGTCAGGTAGTGGACAAGGGAGAAGATTCGGGCGTTTCTTTGATTTGCAATCTTCTTCTGTATTCTTCTTATCAATAAAGTTTACGCAAAGGGTACTTGAAATTTCATCACATGAAAAGTCATCACATCTCTTAATGCGATCACATTTTTTTCCGAAATAGCAAAAAACTGTTTGACTTATCAGCAACAATAGCTGGACAAATTTCATGAGCTATAATTTTTTCGCATATTTATGTTTCATTATTTATGATTTTTAAACAAATTTCAAATTTTATTTATTAAACACAACAAAATTTTGCACTAATCTTGTTTCATCATTAAAAATTTTAAGAAATTACATTCCGCATAATCTTTAGCTTATAAAGAACAAATTTGAGTTATCAGAGTACAATTATCGAATCGCCAAATCCTATTTAAAGCATAATTCCGTTAGTTAGCCTCTCATATTATTAGATTTTCAGGATAATCGATAACAAACCATTATATCTGTACATTCTAAAGCTCAACATCTTGATTCTCGCCTTAAGGCTACTGATGGTACTTTCAGCTTAAGGTGAAAGCATATTCCAAATGCGAAGTATTAATAAAAATTCAATTTTCATTATTTTTTAATAATTAAAGGAATGAAAATTTAAATAAAACTTAATGGTATATTATTTATTAGAATAATAAGGCATTTTGCACTATGTGTGACAAATTCGACAAGATCTATTGATGAATTATGCTTATAGGATTCAAAATCCCTGGCCTGCGAATATATTTTAAAATAGCTTTCATAGGAATATCCTGGGGAAATTCACAGCATGATAAGAAGTTATTCTTGTTCGCTATTTTCTAATGGGAGCCATCCTGAAGATCTTCCAACAGTGATCTGAAATAAAAAAGGCTTGAATTTGCATGCTGTCGGATTAATTATGCAAAGTTTAAAAATCGCATCATTAGGTGTTTTGGGGGACGATTATAGAAGCTTTCTTTCAATACACAAGCTTGGATTGGACTAGCAGAAGAAATCATCTGTCATATTTATCAAGATATAATTTCCCATTGGAAGGATAAGGAATAAGATTTTGTAAACAAAAATAGCGTACATTTCATTTTCATGTCTACTTCCTGAATAAAAATTTCATAGTTCTGTCTACAATTCAAGAATTTACCAAAATGAAATGGGAATCAGATGATGGATGAAATAATAATGAAATGAATGTCTCAAGTCTTGGAACTGTTCCTGGAAAAGAACATCGTGTAGAATTATAAAAAAGTTCCTTTTCAGAATTGAATTCCTCAAAAGAACAATCCAATTTATCTTTTATTACTGAGTAACATCTTTTATTCTTGATTTCCAATTCATTAATTATTCCAAGTTGTTTATAGAGCTCGAATTCTTCTTCCCTATCATATTCATTTCTTGTAATACAAATTTTGCCTTGAATTTCACAGTCATATTTTTCTTTATAATGCATTTTTATAAATTCATTTGTAGTTTCTTTATTTATTGCGTTTAGAACAATTAAGTCTTCTTTACAAAGCGAAAAAACATGTAATTTCATGTTATATAAAATCATTTCTGTTCTCTCAGACGAGATTCTGAATATCAAATCTTCATCAGAATCAAATACACAGATTTCCTCTTTGAACAGACAAATAAAATGATGATATTTTTTGTAGTTACATTTTAAAACCTTAAGAAGATGATAAGTTTCTATAAATTTGTTTTCCCTATTCTTCAAGAGTTTTATTTTATAAGATCTAAACCCTCTGGTATCAGCCAAGCTATTGCTGACATCATTAAGCTTGTCAAATAATTCTGTCAACGTTTTAATATTTGAATTGTTATGAAATTTCAGAAGAGCCTTCAAGTATTGCGGATAATTAGTTAGTCTGAGAAATAATTCTTTGAATAAATTGTTGATTTGAATATTCAGGCCTGAATCTTTTTTTGATGAAACTATTTCAGTGTAATTTGCTGAAATTTCAGGGTAAATATTAAAATGTGTAAAATTCTGAATCAGAATGGATGCTAAAAGATCTAAATCAAAAAGATCATTTAAACTATCGTTTCTAAATATGGTAGATTTGATCATATTAAGATCCACATCACTTTCGTTTGGAAATAAGAAAACCAATGATTCCATATCATTTTTAATGGAAGCTCTGTTGTAATTTTTACATATTAATTTCAGGATTTCATCATATTTCTCTACTAAAATATTGAACAATGACTTGTTCGAATTTATGATTTTATTAAAGAGTGTGTATTCATATCCTAATATCGAGTTAGAATAATGAAATGAATCGGCAAGTTCCTTTAGGGTCTTATTTAGCGTTTTAAGTGATTCCAATTCGGATATTAATAAATCAAAAAGCAAAGGCTTGTAATCTTCATTTTTCACTAAATTTTCAGTAAATTCCAGCGTTTTATTTCTCAAACTGGATTCTATTATATAGGCTGTGCTAAAATTCAAGCCAGATATTTCGACTAAAA
This sequence comes from Drosophila melanocephala, assembly GCA_037043625.1. Classification (NCBI taxonomy): domain Eukaryota; kingdom Metazoa; phylum Arthropoda; class Insecta; order Diptera; family Drosophilidae; genus Drosophila; species Drosophila melanocephala. The sequence continues at coordinate 63,358 of JBAMBD010000009.1, read as the reverse complement.
CAGGCAGAACGATTGCATGAAATAAATCGTCGCAATTATCTATTTCCAGGAAATCATCGAGATCTTCCCAATCAAAGCTTTGAATTTCTTGACAGATCTGAGAAATTATTTTACTTTTTTCTGATTGAGCAAGAAGAATTTGTGAAGATTGGTTGTTTGACCTTTTGAAAAATGAAAAAAATGATTTTTTTCTTTTTAGCACTTTTAAATCGTCGTAATTATCTATAAAGTTGTTAAAGTATGATTTCAATGAATATTTTATTATAGCAAACTTATTGTCTCTGTTGTTAGGAAGTGCTGAGAAATTTGAACTAAGAATTCCCAACTTAGAAATAACCGTCGATTTGTTATTTTCAATTACGACTTGTAAGTTTTTAATGTATTTATAATTGCAAATGTAAGTGAACTTCCTTTTTGACATGGGTAAAACTTTTAACAGATATTTAAAATTTAAGGGTTATATGCCTGAAATAAAGATTATTATATAGATTAGAATTTGAACACCTATTTTTAATGGATAACAGATGAATTTAAGAGGTTTTTGCACTCGTTTTTCAGTAACCAATGACAACTTAGTTCTTTATAAAATAATATCAATTTATTAAGGTATTCTCTCATTAATATTCAACACATATCTAAAAATGGTTCTCTATTTTCAATGTGTTGATTGGTTGATTATCATATATATGTCTGTTGATAAAGTCTTTAAATACGATGAGTGGATCAATCCTAGCTTTTTAAATTATTCAAATGACAGAATAATCTAACTAAATCGGTGGTAATTCACACCAAGGGCTTAATTGATTGAGGCACAGTAACATTCTTGTATGAAATATCAAATTCAAAGAGGATAACTAAAGTTTCAAAATAGTTCACATAGATGACAAAATTTCAGAAAATCCTATGAAGTTTAATGGTTAAGGCTCAATCTGGGTGAGGAAATTATGATATTCATGAAAGAATTATTCATTAATATAATGAAAAGGTGAATTGGTTGTATGAGACTTATTACTAGAGGATGAATTTTGATGCTTTGCTGTGTTTAGAACCTATATAACTTTCACTCTTCCTATAAATGTGCTCATATGAATGACCAAAGGAATGATTGATATCATATCCTGATCAAATGAAATTAAATGCTTCTATAGAGATCAATACTTAGCTTAACCATATACACCTTAAGCAGTCACGATCAATAGTGGATTAATTACTCATAGCATTTTAGAATAAACATGTGAATAATATTTTTAATTGAATCTGACATGCACAAGTCTTAATCTGACATGAACAAATTTTAATCTGACATGAACAAGTCTTAATCTAACATGAACAAGTCTTAATCTAACATGAACAGGTCTTAATCTGACATTCATTTCATTTAAAAATCCTGTTTGCCATTTAATAGGAACACTGATTAAAACATTATTTGATTCAAATACATGATCACAATTATTAGGTCTTTTAAATGTTCACAGTTTATTTTAAGTAAATATGAAATTTGATGCTAAGACTTTATACCAGTTCAATGAAATCTTAAGGTTTATGTATAAAAACCACAGACTTTTAAAAGCTACACTGCCTTAACCTGAATAGATCTCAAGATCTTAAATTACTGTTTGGACGGCTGCAATTTTGAAATAAAGCCAATACCATGTCCTCACCGCGATAATTAAAATCTCACCTGTGTTGCACATATTAAAAATTGGAAGGAAACAATTCCCAGAATTTAAGACCGTGAATTCCAGCGATTTCGTAAAGATCAAAAGAAGGAGATTAACGCCTTAATTAAACAAAGATTTTTTAAAGTGATTGAACTCTATTAGGTTTCCGTTGGCTTATATCAAAGAATAATTCATGGTTTGAAATTATTGATTATTGTTAAAGAGTATATGTATTTTGATATTTATCATCAAGTGCTTGAACTTAAAATTCACACAGTATATCAAAGGAAGAAAATAAAGTGAATAAATATTTGTTGATACCGTTAAAATCCATATTTTAATTAAAATTTGCAAAAAAATTTACTGATCTAGCTATACCTAATATAACATCATTCGAGACCTAGAAGGATGATCATCCTCGTTTGATATAGTGGCATAACTTATCATTTATAATGAAAAATTCTAGATTTTCTTTAAGGAGCTTGATTGGAAATTCCTAAAATTCTTGCACAAGCGAACGACAACGTCAAAGCCAAGATGAAGTGAATGAAATACGTTGGCAAAGAGTGATGGTGGATCACTATAGCAAGATCCTCGCCATTAAAAATAAAGTGTTTTGTCTGTGCCTGAATCAGATGACTTAAAGCCAGCATATTAAAAAATGTGAAAAAGGTTGTTTCCAAATATACGTTTCATATCCAAATTTAGTGATTTAATGTCTATATATAAACAAATATCTGCTTTAATTATCAGCCATTTGAAATCCAATGAGCACCGGACAAGACTCCTGTCTTTGCAAATACTCGAGTATTACATCTCTACCTTCTAACCGCAGTCTTTCATTTTTCAAAATATAAAAATTTTCAAGAAGTTAAGAAAGAGGCAACGGGATTTTTAATAGAAATCCCATTGTTCTGTCCTATGAAATACAAAATTTACAGTAAAACCGAATTCATGTAATTTCTACTCTTGCTATAATTTAAAAACACACCTTACTATTATGTCTTTAAAGGGATTATATGAGTCATTAAATGCCTAAGGAAATAATTAATATTAAATTCTCTTCTTAATTTAGTATTACAATTTTTTAATTTAATCACCTTGATTTAAAAGGAGCATACTGGAAACTGTTTAGTCAATCATCTCTAGGATTGTTTTCATATGAACTTGGTAGTGAATATAAATAAATCATGCTCATCATTTTTCTTAAAAATTTTCACTGATTAATTTCCCCACCAATGCCAACAATGCTCATTGCCAGTAAAAATTTGAGGCCAACAACAAAAACAACCATTAGGGATTTGCTTTATATGGTAGATGGCGTCAAAGAAGACAATTTTGATATTAAAAAAGGTCTTTTAATTTTAGAAAAGTACATGGATATTAACGAGTGTGATCATTGCCTTTTCTTTGAGGATACGAAAAGGATGCAAAGAGTTTGGATGGCGAACACCACTCTCACGTTTCGATTCAATGTTTTAAACCATCAAAGCATTTATGATTTATCTTTTCCGGTAAATTATCACAAATTTTCTGGTCACATTTTAATATTTTCAGATGAATTTGATCAAAATGAAAATTTAAAAAAAGTTAAAGAGATTTTTCAAATAGTATTTAAGTCCAAAGAACAAACTCAAATTGAAAGGGCAATGAGTTTCCTTTATAAAGACAACAAAATATACATTAGAAACTATTTACTTAAAGATTTGGAAGAGATCGGTCCCAGAATAGATCTTGAACTAGATAGAATATTTGATGGATGTTTTAAAGGGGCTAGAATATACGGTTCTGATGACGCAAATGCACCCAAAAATTCAGAGCAAGATCAAATATCCGAGGAAGGATGAATTAGGTATAATAATATTATGATTTTAAGCAACAATTCAGATGCTTGATTCATCAATAAATTAATTATAATAATTATAGGAATTTATTTAATAACTCGAATAACTCGGCTATACCTAGTTATATTTATTTAAAGAAAGAGTATCAATTAATTTTATCTTAGAGATGAACAATTATTGTGGCAAGCCAAATCCTCTTAACTTATACTTTGGGAGAAGGTATGCTAATTAAAATATTAAAACCAAATCAATTACAGTTTGAAATTAATTAATAAACAGTGTAAATACTATTTCTAAGAGAATATGGTTGAACAAGCTCGGTCTGTTTTGAAGATGACAGCAACAAGAATTTTTAATCAGAATCAATAGCTTCATAGACGTCTTTTTAGAATGAGAAAAAATGCATCCAGTATCTTCGTGAATGGTATTTGTGTATATTAGCTTTTTAATTCAGTAATTATCGCAATATTTAAACAGCTTCAGAACAAGAGTGTTCTTTACTTATTGCTTTGGATGATATAGAAACAACTTTGGCATTTATTCAGCATTCGTTTAAAGAATTTATTTAATAGTTACTCTTTGATTGATTCCGTGTCAAGTCTGTTGTCTTCATCCGATGATATGTGCAACATCTGCTCAAGACTCACATGGTTGTACGCCTCTTCGATGCTCCAAAGTCTTTTGAGTACAATAGACTGGATGTATGCTTCGACCCTAGGCTCAATCCTAATATCTTTACTATACTTATTGTGGTATTTCGTTACCGGTCCTTCCCAGGTCATTACGTACAGAATTATATTCACTTTGCATTTATAAATCAATAATAACTCATTTGCTATTAAATCGCATTTTCTAGTTTTTTTAATTTTCAACTTGAGTTAATAGGTAATTCTGTATTCCTAAGATGTAATTTGCTATAAAATAGCATTTGATTTCTTTTTAGATCCTTTTTGTAACAGAATTCTTCCCACAAAACTATTTTTACCAATAATAATTAAAGCTTCAGTAGCACAGTTGTGTGAAGTTATCGACGTTTAATAACGAAAATTTTGAAATTCGGGTTCGAATCCTGTTGAATGAACTAATTTTTATAAACTCTAAAAAATGTACCAATAATGTAAAAACAGCTATTGACTCAATACAAAATAGCTTGCTAAAATATTTTTGGATAAAACTCTGCCTTAGATTCAATAGAGTGTGAGGTTAAAGAAAAACAAATGGTAAAGCATGTATTGTTCAGCTTGCTTCCAACAATCAAAACTTATTGGGATAGTCCTAGTAATTTTGAGAGTGTGTCTGTGTTTAAAGCTGTTTAATGATGATCTAAAGAAGCTGATTGATAGCTTCAGCATTATTAGGACTTTTTACTTAGAATAATTAAAGTCTGCAAATATTTTCACTCGGCCTAAAAGACAAATTTCAAGTCAGAGACAAGAATCAAGAGTGCTAGGGACTGATCACTCGTCTAAAATCATTGTCTTTTAAAATACTTATTGAATTATTTATTAAATTTCTATATTCTTAAAAAAGGAAGAGTTTAAAATGGCTTGTCTATTCAAATCGAAACAAAAAGAAATTCAAGCATGTTTTTTTAGCTCTTACAATTATTTTCTAATTACTGTCAAAACTGAAAAATTTTATGATAAAATTTTTAAAGAGTAAAACTTAAAATTATTTTTTTAAATTAATTTAAGAATCTTGATTTTTTGTCTTTTGATCAATAATTCCTCTAAGTTTTTCTCTAATGCATCGGTTGAAGAAATGAGATCCTTTAGCTCACCCTCATTAAGAGTGTAAATATCCTTAGAAACAGCCTTTAGAAATCCAGAGCTGTTATCAATATTCAGGGATTCCCATGAATCCTTGTAAAGATTGGCTGACTTCTCGATGGTGTTCAGGATGCTTTGGATCAACTTGAAGTTTGAGTGACTAGAAGGGCCTCCAACGAAATTAACAGGAGTTAGTTTCAAAGAGGAAGAGAAATCTTTAACTCTCTCAAACTTGTTCTTGTAAAATGCAACCTGTAGCTTGGCGCCATTGTAAACTCCCTTTGGGATGCTGTTGTAAGCTTCTTCCTCGGCAGAAGAATAGCAGACGTAGCAATATTGAAGGTTCGACTCTGGAATCGGACTCAATTTCAAATTGACAATCGAACCGAATTTTGAAAAAATTTGAGTGATTTCTTCGGTTGAAAAGGAGCTTGGAATATTTGAAACATAGAGATTCTTCTTGCTTGGCTGGTTGTCAATGGAAAGGAGATCCATTTGTTTCTTGAGTAACTCGACTCGATCCTTCTTCTTCTCCGCCTTCTGGGCGTAGAAAGGGGGAGGGCTTAGCGTGCCCTCTTCGTAATCCTCTGCCTTAAAAATAAACTTGTCGTGTAAGTTATTGATTGCCTCCGTCGCGTGCAGCGGATTCTCGTAATTGGCAAATGCAAACCCAACGGAAATTCCATTCTCATCCGGCATACAAAATGAGGTCAAAGGGCCAAACTTCTCCAATATCTCTCTCAACTTGGTCTCAGATATAGTCTTGGGGAAGTTCTTAAGATAAATATTGGTGAATGTGGGTGAGGCTGTTTTAGTTTCGATTGTGTTGTCAAAAGGCATCACTTTCAGTAAATGTGTGCCAATCTTGGCACTTTGGCAGTTGACTATTGATCTCTTAGCATGCTTTGGTTGTCTATACTGAACAAATCCAAAGCACTTAGACTTGCCTCGCTGATCCGTGACGACTTTGCAAGAAATGATAGGACCGAACATCTTGAAGATGTCGTGGAGATCCTTGGACTGAACCTCTGGTGGAAGATTTTTGACAAAAATATTGCTTTCTGTTGGATAGCGATTCTTGTCCTGATCGTATAGTGAGAGTCTCATCTGCCTGCCATGCAGAGGATAAAATTTAAATCTATCGATAACACTCTCAGCCTCCTTGACCGTTTTGAATGTAACGAAAGCAAATGCGTTTAAGTTGTCTTCTTTTTTTCTAAGCGAAATCTTCAAGACGGGTGCTACCGACGAAAAGATTGAAATAAGCTCTGCTGAAGTAGTCTTGGCAGATAAGTCGCCGCAATGTACTTGAGGGTGGAGCTTTTGTTCTTGAGATGGGATTTCCATTTTTAGGGCTGAAAAAAATTTTTAGAAAAAATATAAATTTCAAGAAACCGAGAAAATTTTAAAACATCAGTTGTACAAATTAAAAACGGTAATTGGTAAAAATTAAAAACAAAGGTTTTAGAGTGGAATGTCAGTAACCTGTGTTTTAAAATAATAAATGGCTTGACTAGAAAAGATTTGTGACGTTTCAACATCAGATGGAATTTGTATTAAGTTTCACAAATGTGTAACATCCTAGGTTTCAAGCCAACTGTCACAGTTTCGAAGCATTGAAATTTGATGATTCATTCTCTGGGTTAAGACATGTGCACTCTTTGTTCCATATTAAAATATAGATCGTCCTTTTCATATAATTTCAAGAATTACCACATGATTAAATAAGTGTCTTTCATGATTCTTCTTCTATTTAAGGTTTAATCTATTTTGATATTAAATTTAGTCAAGGAATTGAGTGATAATAAATAAAATTTATACCGGTTTATTCAAGGCATTATTTGATAGCTATTTAACCAATTTCTTAAAGACTGTACATCATTGTATTATGCTACTGTGACTGAATATCTTAATATTCTATCATTTCTATCCATGTTTATTCTGTATCCTAACAGTCTGATCGATTGAACTATATTAAATGTTCCAATAAAGGTCATTGTTCATCAATATCTACGATGACAAAGATTCGGTTGATCTCCAAGACGTGTGGCATTTAGATTACTACTTTCCGAGTAAAGAGATTCAATTTAATTATGTGTCTATCTTGTAGAATTAGTTAGATGTACTCGCTTGAAATTATAAACTCATTTTTATTACTCCTGCCATTGTTTGAGACTATTTAATTAAATCGTTTTATTAGTTGTGATTGCATTTAATATTTCTCAATTTATTCATTTTATATGCTCATCAATCAAATTTAATTACCCAATAAAATAAATTATTTCTTAAGTTGCTTGAATTTAAAATAAAATTTTCAAAACTATTTTTGAGAATGTAAGCGCTGTGAAATGAATAAGAAACTTAAATTTTGAATTAATAAAAATTTTCAGATTGAGATATTAAAAATGACCGTTAATTTTAAAATTCATTATAAATTAGTTTTTCATGATTAATATTAAAATTGAAGTCCAAATGAGATTTTAACTTTAAGAACCTTTTCGATTCTGTGAGACACTGGAAATGATGCACTTGAAAGAATAAATTCAATTGACTTTTGAGGTACAATAAATCTTTGTCCTTTGAAATCATGAAACTCCCAACTTGATTTGCACTGCTGTTGCTATCCTCATGATTGAATTACATTTGCCATCATAAAATGGCTGAGATCTTTAGAAATAAACGTTTATTAAAATAATTCTTAAGGATTCCGTTCTTGACTGTTGAATCTGTGTTAACTTATTGTTCAAGATTATTAACTCAGAATTCAAACTGATTATTAAATAGAAGCAATGCTTTATAAATCAATTATTTATTATATGAATACCATCGGTAATAGATAAGAGAATCAATCAAAGAGTAACTATTAGATTTACACATTAAATAAATTCTTTGAATATGAATACCATTCTGACAATTATAAAATGAATTCCATCTTCTCTTGCTCTTGAAATTTAATCAAGTAAAGATTTGAATGCAAGGCTTGAAAATACCTTCAGTTTCTGAACCCAATGGATCAAAATCTTGCAAATGAAATACAAAACATTCTTCTAATAGAAGACTTAGAAAGTAAAGTAAAATCCATGTCTAGAATTTTAATTCGCTTGGATGTTCTTCCTTTGGCCCCTTCCGAATACCATCCTTTGATTTTTTCATTCATCAAAGACTCCTTCAACTTTCTCCCTTCTTCTAATCTTCCTAGTCTTTTGGCTAAAAAATATGACTTGCCAAGCAACAGGAAAAAAAGAGTTTCTTTCGGTTCAATTTCAAAGCATCATTTAAAAGAGGAAAAAAAGTACAGTGCAGAAGGTGCAGTTCAGAAATCAAGAGAATCAACAATGCTTGAAATAAATAATTTGGATTCAAATAGAAAGTTCCAGCCTAAATTTTATTTGAAGGATCTAGCCCCGTTTACAACCCAAATGATCAATTATATTCCATTTTATTTTGAGAATAAGGTCAGTCATCAACCTCAGGCAAATCTAATACCTTATACCAAGATCACCTTGACTCTTGCCTCTATCCTTGAAGATCCTTCTCAACTAAATCTGTACCTCTAATTTTTATTTTTAACCCATCGTTTTACTGGTATTCATTTGATGAAGTAAGGTTCTACCCTTAGGCTTGTATTCCAAGTCTTTTTCAATTAAAACATCCAAAGTTGGTTTTAGTAATTACATGGCTGAATGATGATCATCCTAAGGCTGGAAAGCTAAGGGACACTCTTTGAGAGTCTACATAATGAACCCTTATGGTTTCCTGTGATAATTGGTAAATATGTACTAGTAAAGAAAAAATCAAAGCAAAAAAGGTGTTCCTATACATTTTATTGTAAATTTACAAAGAAATTCAAATAGGAAATTTTTATTAATAAATTTGTCTTTTCATAATTAAATTTCCTGTGATATCAGGTGAAGATGGATTCCCTGTATTTATGCAGATTGATCTCCTTAAACAATAACAGTTATAAATAGTAATGTGTGCTTTAAGTATTGAAAAGCAAATCTGCTTTCAAAAATATATAGGTAAATGTGAATTCTGGAAGCAGGTTATGATAATGCTTCAGAACTCATGAAACTTAACAGCTAATAAAGTTATAGAATAAATTGAAACGATTTCTGATGGACTAATGTCAGAATTTAATAAATTATTTGCCAAAAGCAAGCAATAAGCTTTCAATACTTGATCAGATAATCCTTTCTATTTATTTTCTTTCTGATTGGTATCGTATTGGTTGATATAGAAAATGTTCTTGTGCTTACTTTTTACCTTATTTTAAAAATCTGGGCCAATAATCGTTTCATTAGAACTTTTATTCAGCTGATAAAATGTGGAGATTTGAATCAAAATGGTTGACTTCACAATAAAAATCGTTTCACTGTCAACAACTTCATCACAAGAAAAACAATAATAATATATGATACATTGTCAATTATTCTTATTTGTAGCGTATCAAAATAGAAAGAGAATTATTTTGCTATTTGTTATTTTAAACGGGATTTGCAAAGAATATGGCATTTAAGTGCATTGTGATGAGCATTTAGTATTTCATTATTGACTGATGGCTTAATAGACCAATGTAAAGTTGGCAGATGGTTGTAACCTTTTTAAAGTTGTCCGAATAAATGATTCACTTGTGCATGTGAAACCAATAACAGCATCCACACGAAAAGGAGGAGAGATGGGACATCCACACTGCTACATGTCCATAAAAAGATGCCCACCCAAAACTCGAAAGAGTGTGCTTAGACGTTACAAATGCCTTGATCAATGGTTAAAACTTTCTCCTATAGAGGCACAGGTGCTTACATTTTAATAGATTTTGTCTTTTTAATAATTTGCTACCATCATAAAAAAATGTTGTTCGGATTATTTTAATTAATATTTTTTCAAATGCAAAATATACTTTCAAGAAAGCAACTTGGTATAAGGTTAAACAATGAATGGGTTGATAAGCTTTACCTTGATTATCACTTACATTAGGTAAATATCCTTGATGACTCAAATCAATTTAAAGGTGAATGAGATTATTAGGCCTGACACAATAAATGAATAATCGAAGAAATTCTATTTTATATGTTATTTTTCGATAGAGATATCGACTTAACAAAGATTGATGTATAACTAAGTAGAATTATATTGTTTTGATGTGTCATTCAATGGAAAATTTATAATAAAAATATACTTGGATTAGGTCGAGCTGATATTAAACCAAAGCAAGAAAGAAAATCAGATTTGAGCTTTCATGCAGTGAAATATGCATTTTATATAAAATTCAGAAATTTAGTGGTTCCATTAAGAGATTGGCTAGCTCTCTCTCAACTCATTGAAAATTTTTACAAGTTATAAAAAATAATTATGAACTCACGCTACAGTTGTTTGTAAAATGTGTCTGCAGTCCCTACTGAGGAAGTAGAGATGTAAAAATTGTACTCGAGGGCTTGAAATACATGATCTCCCATTGTAATAATCATTTTGTTTCAAGGGGATCGGTAGTCTCAAAAGGTATTGTATATGTTCATAAAGCTATTCAATTTTGGTTATAATATTGGATGGTGAATCCATTGGTGTATAATTTTCTCCTTCCATGTAAATTTTTAGAATCCTTTTGACAATAAGGTTTCCATCGATAACTAATTATCTATAGCATTGAAAATGAATTTAATTTTTTAAGATCAAACTATAATATAAATATTGGAGAAGATGGAACAACCGAATAAATGATCGCTTGATGGAAACTGTTCGTTTTTTCATCAGTATTATTGAAAAATAAATTTTAAAAATAGCTTTGAGAATCCTTTAGAAGTTATTTCATGTACTAAAAAGGTAAAATTTATTTAACCGTAGTGCATGTGCTTCTGTAGGAAGGAGTTTTAAACATTTGTCAAGGTCCTTGAAATAAATCGCATGACCACACGTCGAGATCTATTTATGGATGTGGGTCTGCGGGCAGCCTCACGATCTCACCTCTCCTTTTTTGTGGATGCTGTTATTGGTGTCATATGCATATACGTGTTATTGTCCGGGCAACCACAAAAAGGCTATAGTCATCTGCTTCACGATAGACTCTACCCAGCAAGTCTTATAGAAACCCTCTCAAACGGTATGGTATATGATTTTAGATAATACATAAATATGAAATGAAAGCAAATAATTAATAATTTTCACAAAAGACTTAAATACTGAACTACTTATGAGTACAAAGGTAGCGCGGTTGTCATCTCACCTAACCGTTGGTAGTATTATTGAGTCAATCGCAAGTTGAACATACTTTTGATGATAGTTGTCAAAATTTTATTGGGATTCCATTAGATCTTATATTTACAATGTATTCAGGTACAACTATTCTTGATGATCATAATCTTAAGAACATTAAAAATATTCAAGTCGATAAAGAATTTAATTAATGGGCAATCTAATAGTTACTCTTTGATTGATTCCGTATTATGTCTCTTGTATACACCCGATAATCAGTGCACTAACTGCACAAGACTCACATGGTTGTCCGCCTCTTCGATACTCCAGAGTCTTCTTGAGTACAATGGACTGGATGTATGCTTCGACTTTTGGCTCAATTCCTATCTCTTTACTATACTTGTTCGTTACTAGCTCATTACATATGGAATTATATTCACTTTTAACTTGTAAATCAATGATAACTCATTTGCTATTAAATCATATTTTCTAGTTTTTTTCATTTTCAACTTGAGTTAATAGGTTAAGATTGGTAATTCCAACCTCGATCAGAGTTGTTTAATTTTAAAATGTAAGAAGATATCCGGTCTGTCATGTTTTAATTCCTGTATCTACTCTAATTTCGACATTTTTCAAGTCGATAATAAGTATAATCAAAAATATTTTTATTTTTGTACAATTCCAAACCAATTTGCATGTCCAAAACTTAGTTAAATCATGTAAATATCGCATTCATTTCCAAAGCATTGATATAATCTTTGAAGATCAACTCAATGCTAATAAAGATTATTCTTTGTAAAAACCTTCCTGGTGTTGAAAACTATCCCATAATTCCCTTAAAAGGAATATAGCTTAAAATGTTGTCTGTTGTGATGCCAACCACCACTTACACTATTTCATATTCTGAAAACGATAAATTTAACTGTCCAATATCACCTCTTAGCCAATCTCATCTCTTACTCTGTCCTGAGGAACACCACTTAGAATGACTAGCTCTCTCATGCCGTTGAAAATGCCCAAAGAAGGACATTTTCAAAATTAAGGAATCCACCAAATGAGATACTGTTTTTATAAAGAAAATATGATTATTTTCTAGAAGATAAGTTTTTACAACCACTTCCCATTGATCTACCATCGACCACAACATCTATAAATTCTCGAAGCTTAAAAATTGAATCGAATATATGAAAATCTTGGTTTTTAAAATTAGTTACTTGAAAGGATCTTGAGAAGTTTCTTATGGTGGACCACGCATTGTGAAACAACCTTTATAACTGAATGGCATTTTTTCTATAAAGAATTCAATTTAAGTGCCAAGAGCCTGATGAAATATCTGCATTTTTATCGATCAGAAAGCAAAAAATTCTAGATATAGCTAAAATCAACACCCCTTCTTTGGAATAAATGTTTTATTTATATATTTGCTAAAGTTGGATATCAGGTACGAGGATAACGATGTCAACAAGCAATCATTGAACCATAAAATCATTCCTAAATGTAGCATACTCATTATTGGAGGCTTTCCTCACATTTTTACTCTAAATTATGATTGATTCACTAGGACGAGTTGAATAAAACGCGAACAAAATCTATTTTGTCGTTGTTTGAAGTCATTTTCGGCTCGTGGCACCGATATTTCCGTATAATATTAGCAGGTTCTGGCGAATAATTTTCTTGTTTATTTGATTAAATAGAGTTTTTTACGGGTATACACGGCAGAGTCTAACATTTTATATTTAAACATTCGAATTAGGGTTTCGTAATGTTAATAAAATAGAACTGCTTGAGTGTTCAGAATTCTCTTTTAGCTGTCAATAACATCGAAGACTGTAGCATGTGATTGTTGTCTGTTAAATTTCTAACAATTCTATTTTGCTTATTATTATCTTTTTTGGCTTCAAAGAAGGTATCAATTGTAGCCATTTAAAACAAATAATGGCTTGGCGTGTTACACACATTTATCAGCATTTCAACTTTACACAAATGTTTCTGAATAAATAATTTCTACCAGTACATTCCTTTCTTTTCAATCTTTGTTAAAAAATGGAATAAGTGGTCGAAGTTTCGACTCATGGTTCTCTACCTCCAAAATAGAATGTCCGGGGATGTCTTCGCTTAATTGGGTGTATTTACTCTGCTGATATCGTATGGTCACATGCTTGAATTAATAATAATTGTAAAATAAATTCACTCATTGAAATTTTTCATATACGAGCTAATATTTACCGCCTAACGTTCAAATTACATCATCACATCTTGTTTGTTTCCAAAAATTTTCTAAGCATGTATTTCTCAAGTTTTAAATTTTGAAAATACCTCTTCTTTCAAATCCTTACAAACCTGGATGGATATGTTTGTCAATAAAAACAAACAAAATCATTAACAAACTATGAAAACTGGCCATAATTTCCCTCTCAATATATATGCCTTAACCATGGTCACCCATATATTCATTATTAGGCAAATATTTATGATTTACCAAGTTTCTATCAAAATTCACTCCACAAGGTTAAGTAAAATTGAAAAGTTTAGAAATTAAAAAAAACTAATTAAAAAAACATACCCCATGATTGCTTTGAGATCGAAGAAAAGATTAAATCGAAATGTTGTTCGTGGTGAAGATATGAATGAAATGATCCGAGCGGACCTTGGCTTGTATCATGGTAAAAACAAAAAGGTTCGTGGTGGGAGACAACCCATAAAAGGTAAAAATACCTCTGGTCTAAAAAAGGTCTCAGTTGTGATCAAAAAAAGGACCAGAACGGATGATGAGGACAGGATCATCAACCAAATTGTCTCTGATATTATTTCCAATAATAATGCAGAGACAAGATCCTGCATCACTCAGAATAATTGGGAGATGAGCACCCCAATTGAAAAAAATCAACCTTTAAGCAGTCCTTACTGCCAGATGCTTGAAAGCTTTAAAAAGCTAAGCATGAAGGGCAAGGAGGGTTCGATAAATATTGGCCGTCGAACCAAAAAAAGAGTTGATCATCCTACGGCCAAGGATGTTTATGAACAAGTTTTGGCGAGTTTAAACAAGTTAAGTTTAAATCGAACTCGAAACCATCCATTCCAAGCAACATCTTGGAGGTCTTAATATATTCGAATAGGGGTGTTCGAAATATTATAGGCCGATATACATAAGGCTACAAATTAATAAGGTGAATTGGGGTTCATCCTTCAATAATTATTTGTTGGCTCTTAAAGAAGCTTCATTGTAAATAATAAATATAAATTTGTTCAATTTTGGTTTTTTTTCCACTTTTTTTTTTAATTCTTTGAAATTTTTTACATGTTTTTAGAAATAAAAATTTCAGTCAATAATTGGATGATAAAAGTAATACTCAAGTATACAAGCACATGGTTTTGTGTGGGTGCCGAGTGTTTGGTTGCACATTCGATGATGGTTTCATGAAATTAGCCAATTCAATATTATATATCGCTATACTAAATTTTCTCTGAATCAATAACATATAGAAAATTAGAAGTTGTTAAAAAAAAAGTAATTTATTTTCATATATTTCTATATCTAGTGAGTGAACGATGAAAATCTTATTGTCAAACGGGTTTCTAAAAACTCCACCCACGAAGGATAGAGGAAACTTGGCCCAGGTCAAGAGAAGATCGGAAAAATACACAACTGATCACTCTCAATTCAGGGCTAAACCCAATCATACCCTGGTGGGCTTGGATGACTAAGAGCAACATATATGTTTTATACCAAAATGGCTTCGTGCCCATGCCATATATGAACACTTTCTTGAACCACCCGGCATTTTGAAACCAAACGCCACACAGGACTCCTATGTGTCGTAAACATAACATTTCTACCTTCTAACAACAGACTTGTTTTACAGACAACTACGGCCTGTTATCTTCATTATTTGTCAAATTCATAAAAATTTCACAAGGAGTTAAGAAAGAGGTTGCCAATCTCTTAATGAAAGCACCAAGTTTCAGCACTATAAAGTATTTATTATACCACAAGACAGTATGAAGATGCATTCCTTTTTTGCACTAGCTTAAAGTTATCTTGGACCAATTAGAAGTTGTTATATTCTTAAAATTCAAAAAATAGGAATTTTAAAATTATTTCAGAACTACCAATTGTGATACACATGAATTGAATATTATCCTCTCTTTGCTTTCTGAAATTGTTGTTCCAGGATAGTCCTTTGGATAACATAAACGGAGTTAGTTCCAACCATTTGTCATCAAGAAAGAAGGATTACAAAATCCCAAAAAAGAACCAATTGAGATTAAAAGTAGGAGTAATTAATTTAATCTATCTGGGCGAACATATTTAAGATATATATGTACGATCTTCTAATTAATTTTTTCTGTCATAAAGGAGTGCATGCCATGAACGCTTCTAATCGATCCAAGTCTGCATCTTATATTAATACGGCTTGTTCGTTATGGGTTGTCGTATATATAAAAGATTTTTAAGTCAATGAATCTGTCATCTTAAGATTCGGGTTCAGGCTCATAAAGATAATAGATTAATCATCTTTTTTCTACATGTTACGATAAGACTATTTGCATGTTAGTTGGAAGGTATAAAACATATAACTTCTCCTGATCATTGAAGGACTTTGTCCGAATCAAGAGTAACCAGTTGAGTGATTTCCCGATCTTGTCTGAATGAATCTTTTCACTGATCTTTTTAAAAAAAAAATTAAAATTTCTTCCCCATGAATAGTAAGAGTGTTCTAAACCTGATGATGCTTTTGCTTTTCAACAAAGCTGAGCACGTGGAGCTATTCTTTGGGGACAATCGATCAAAATTCTATCCCTTTGAAATCATTCAACAAATTCCACTTTGTAAAATGAAATTTGATCGGCACAAAAACAAGATATCAGAATCAAGCAAAGAAGACACCGAAGTGAAACAAGGAAGCACCATACTTCATCAAGAAGATAATTCGCAAGTGGCATTAAAATGCAATTTAAACGATATGACATACGCTGAATTCGAATTTTTTTACTCATTTTTTTTCGAAGATAATATCAATCAGTTAATCGATATAGGAGAATTTCGTATGCTTTCTCATAGTTTAGACGTTTTGTTTATCTCCAACTATGACAACGCCAGCTTTACGGATACGGTGCCGAAAATTTTATCAAATTGTATATTCAATAATGATGCATTATTATCGGATTTATTGGTATGTAAATTCGATCTAACTGAATTCGAAAATATCAAAAACTCATCGGTAAAATATTTACTCACCAGATCAGTAGTTCTGGGTGCCGTCTGATAAAAGACGAAAATACTAAAGAATTCATTATTGATATTAATACTGAATATTTGATTTATGAGAATGGAAATGAGATAATTGAAGAATTTGACTACGATAACAGTTTATTCAGATGCAAGAAATTGCATATTAAAATTGAAATTTTAATTATCGTTGGCAAATTAAGTAGCCTTAAAAAATTATTGCTCTTTTTGTTATTTTTCGAAGTTGAAGAGTTGATAATAAGCTGTGATTGGAGATTAGATGAAAGTGATTTTGAGATATTTTTAACTGAAATAGCAAGGATTCAAGATTCTGAGACATTAGTTATGCAGCCTTTAGAACAAAAGCATCAATCCTCTCCAATATTTATCATGGAAAAACGAAGTACTTTGAGATTGAATAGTTTATCATTTACCGGGTTTGATATTGGTTCAAATGAAATTAAACAATTGCTGAACCTAACCGGCAAAATTAGACATGTAATGAAAGGACTTGAAGTCAGATTGAAGCCTAAGACATACATAGACTTTGAAACTCTATTGATTAATTGGACAGGGTTAGAGGTCCTCACAATTAAAAATATCAAAATTCAGGAGGATATTTTGATAAAAATTTTGCAAAATTTTGTGTCACTCAAAAAATTCCGATTTGATTGTGACAATTTCGACGAGGATACTGCAAGCCAATTTAGGAATTTAGAATCTTTAGAAGTCTTGGAAATAAACACTGATTTGATATATGATCAATCAAAGCATTCTTTGGCAGTAGCAGATTCCACAGAGTTGCCTCAAAACGTTGTTCATGCTATATTGAAAGCCATTCCTCAAATTGTTATACTAAAACTGAATACCGATGATCTCGATTTGAAATTTGCGTTGAAATTCAAAGAACTTCAAAATCTCGAAGTATTAAGATTGGGTGGAGTCTCCCAATCCTTTCTTTTTCTAGATCTTTTATTTGTGTCTTTGAAGAATGTTACAGATTTGAAAATTTCTTTACAGGGACTGGCAAATCTACAATCCGAAAAATTTAATACTGATTTATTCGATGAATTTTTTAACAAAATAAAAAAGCTAAGAGTTCCTGGGCATTTGCGAATAGAAACTACATTTGCTCGTTTGATTAAAAAGATACCTAATATAGTTGAATTTCAAGGAACGGTATTTGCAAATCCATCTAATCACGACAATTTTGTTGAAAAATGCATGCCAGATCTGCCTCATGTAAAGAAATTTGTCTTACATTATAATTTTTGCCAAGCCGACATTTTAGCAAGTTTCATGGCGAAAATACCCGGGGTTGAAGAGCTGAATTTAAGCTGCTATGGAAGTTTGAATAGGATACTTTTTTATTTGTCACCACTCAAAGCACTAAAGGTTCTAACTTTAAATCATCTTTCACGATCTGATGATTTTTTTCTGACAGATCAAAGATCATCAGATCCTATCTTCTCTCAGGAATTAAAGCCATTCCCTAAAATGCGTTCATTATTTACCTTACATCTTCAATGTGATGAACTAGGCGGTGATGAATTGATTCCCGATTGCTTTCAAAATTTGAAAATTATGAAGATTGTTGACAGAATTGCTCCCAAATATTCAAAAATGATTAAGAAATCTCGGGACGAAAAATGTTTAAGAGATTTATTGCCCAGAATCAAAAATTTGATATTATTTTCTATTTCAGTAGACGAAAATCTCCCTGAGAACTTCGTTCAAAGCTTCAGAATCGAGACAAATATCAGATTTTTGAGTTTGCATGGCACGAAAGAAGAATCTCTTTTTCAATTGAATCAATTCGAATAAGAATTTCGAAAATTTTAAGATTTCTCTTTCTGACTGTCATCAAAAAATGACAGGTTGATCATATGCAAGAAATTGGGTTCCATCCATGTGTCCTGGTCGTTAAATAGAAAACCAGTCTTATGGAATGAAGCTGATCATTAAAAAGATTATCTACCAATAAAATTTTTTATTTACATTTTTTTGTAGCTTTAAAGTAAAATTTATAATTTGATCGAGATTTTACATTTTTCCCTTTCCTTTATTCGGGAGGCGAAGCTTGACCGATCAACAAAATTTAGTCGCAAAAACTTAATATTTGATAAATAACCACAAATTTATTTAAAAATTTTGCTTAAATTCTTTTAAACATAACTATCAATCTGATTGGTGGATCGCTAATTTTAGGTAAATATCCTTCATATTCGGTCTTAGGGATACGTGGGGAGCTCTTGGAGTACTCATCCATAGACCAGAATAACACTTAAGAAAAGTGACAAGATCTTTTTCATAAATATGGAATTAAATCTTGGTACTCAGAAGACATACGTGCCCACATTTTTATCATCCCTTCCTGATAGCTTAACCGCTATTTTGAGGATTCTATAAGGTTTATTTGTGTTTCTGTTTCTCTTTACATGAATCTCCCATTACGTAAGATATGGATGTGATAGAGACATTCATGACTAGGTTCCTGTGAAATTAAATTAAATCCATCTAATAATTTTGCTGAATTAGTTAGTTATTTGTTCTGAGGATAGAAATGTAAATGAGCCATACTCGGCCCATTATTTAAGATGCCTCGATTCTTGAAAGCGAGCATTTGAAGTCGGGTGTCGTCTCTTAACTAAAGGTAACAACCTGAGCATTCAATATTAATTTTTTTCTCTGAGTTGAATAAATTGTTCGTTATTTTCCAAAAAAAAAATTTTTTTTTTAATTAAACCATCAATACTTATTTGTAATATTTTAGATCAAAGGCAAAAACTTATCAGGCTGACGTTGGCGGTGATTCATGTAAGATCTCTGAAATATGAATATAATTGATGGGACGGCTTTACATTTGACATATCATGTCTTATTTAATAAAGAAGCCAAAGACTGATTGAACACAAACCTTTTACAAAGAGCTTTCAGTATGCGGTAGATGCTGATTATACAAT
Organism: Drosophila melanocephala; assembly: GCA_037043625.1. Classification (NCBI taxonomy): domain Eukaryota; kingdom Metazoa; phylum Arthropoda; class Insecta; order Diptera; family Drosophilidae; genus Drosophila; species Drosophila melanocephala. The sequence goes on along the minus strand of JBAMBD010000009.1, from coordinate 43,699 downwards.
GAAATCCGATGATACTCACAAGGCTATTATCAAATATTAGATCTCGTTGATTTTATGGCCCAAAGATTAGAACATCTCATTATAGATAACTTAAGATTAAATCTAACAATTTGAAAGCCAAAAATTATACTTTTAGCAAATGGGATACCCGTAATGCCTAGCTTTAAAGCCAAATTATTACATATGTGGTAATCTTAGGGATTAGTTATTAATTGTCATAATAAACATATTAATAGAATTTGAATCAACCCGAAAATAAAAACACACAATTTGCTTATAATATTTCAGTAGGCATTCGAAGGCGTTTAATCTGATAACTGACAATAATTAACAGAAATTGAATCCATGACAAAATGATTCTTGGATGGGTTGATGATTTTAAATGTGCATAAATAGCAAATGCATCTGTTGGAAATGTTGATTCACATCTGTTGTCGAACTCTTTTCTGAAGGTATATCCTCCAGGTTTATCAGATATCGAGGGTGAGTAAATTAAGACTGGGAATCCAATTGAATTTGACCAATATGATTAAATAAAATCTGTCTCAAAGCTTTACAAAGAAAATATATTCGAAAAAATGAAATTTACTTTAACTATATTGCTATGGTAGTGACTGATCGATGAAATTTTTATTGTTAAACTGATTGATAAAAAATCACAAAATTGATCACGAAAATTCACGGATAAGTCATATTATATCATATAATCCTTCGGTAACTGGGACACTATATATGTTATACATCTAAATGAAATAACCTTATGCCCATTCCATATACAAACCTTAGCCATTTGGTAACCAAGCACTACACAGGACTCTTATATGTCGTAAATTTACCAGAATATCTGCTACAATTCATTCTCCTAAGCAATGACGGCATGCTTTTAATACAAGAAATTCCAGTCCGTAATCTTCCTAATTTTTATTTATGACAAAAAATTTTGGACCGAGATGACTTTAAACTAGAGCAAGAAAGGAAAGCATCTTCATACTGTTTTGCGGTATAATAAACACTTTATAGCGCAGAAACTTGGTGCTTCCATTAAGAGGTCGGCAATCTCTTTCTTAACTCCTTGTGAAAAATAAGGAAGACAGCAAGCTGTAGTTGTCTGTAAAACAACTCTGCAGCCACTACTTAGGAGGTAGAGGTGTAATGTTTACGACACATAGGAGTCCTGTGTAGAATTTGGTTTCAAAATTCCGGGTGGTTCAAGAAAGTGTATGTATATGGACATAAAGCCATTCCACTTTGGGTATAAAACATGTATGTTGCTGCTAGTTATCGAAGACCGCCAGGATATAATAGGGCTTAGCCGTGAATTTAGAGTGATTCGTTGAGTTTTTCCGATCTTGCCTGGACCAAGTTTCCTCCATCCCTCGTGGGTTGAGTTTTTAGCAACCTGTTCGACAATAAGATTTTCACCGATCACTCACTAGCTATAGAAACATAGTGAAAATAAATTACTTTTTTTTTATGACAAAAATTTTCAAAAAGTTAAGAAAGAGCTAATCAAACTCTAATTTGAAGACCCAGACTTTTGTAATATAAGGTGCATCTTATACCATAAGACAAGACCGAAGATGCGTTTCTTCGTTGCTCTAGTTCAATATTATCTCGGACAATATACAGTCGATTCCAAATTTACAAAAAAAGGATCGATATGTCTTCCCAGAATCAAATTTATGCTACAACATCAGAGTCAATTTCAAAACAGTGCATATGGCATTAAGACATATTTCCTATATGCGAGTATTCTGAATTAGCAGTTTGTCCATCTACCACGAATCTAAGATATTTGAGAATAAAGAAATGAACTCTTAAAATTAAAATGCACTTAATTAAATGACGCGAAATCAAAGCCGAATTGATAAATTAATTAGATTATAATTAATTAATTATATTTAATTAAAACATTTTAGGATTGATGAACTCAATAAATTAACAGCAACTTTGTTGATTTTAAAGTAGTAAATGTCAAATAACACTTAATTAACGGAAAATGTAAAGATAATAGTTGAAATTAAGATTCTATTTAATAGTCACTGAATGTATTATATTCTGCCTTTATTTTATATTGAAACAGATATTTTACGCGAACTTTGCAATTGTTTAAAGCACTTCCACTCTTAATAAAACTGTTTCGTGCAATTACACAAGATTCTATAGTGGAGTAAGGTTCAATGATTACATTCCCCATAATTATAGATCTCTTAATTATAGATCCATATGATATGGTACAACTATCTCCTATTATTGAATCTTCAATAATCACTTTCTCTCCAATGCTGCAATTTGTTCCGATCAGATTATAGCATCCGCTGTCTTCTAGTTCAAGAAGATTGTTCTTGAAGTCAAGTTGTTTCAGGTAATCATTGAGATTTCTAATTTGTAATATTCTGTTTTCCATACATTTTATTTTCTTATTTTGCTTCAACAGATATTGAATCACATTCGATTTGAAGCTATATAAATTTTCAGGAATTTTCTCTAAAATACTTTTTTTCATAATGAAAAAATCCTTTAAACAGTAATCAGTGGTTAAATATGATTTAGAATGCCTGGCAAAGGGGATCTCTTCTTGATCATACATTTTTAAGAAGAAATCTTCATCTAGACACATCAAACATCCGTCCTCTTTGGTTTTCTGTATAGAAGCATAAATATCTGATCCAGAGTCAATGAAATTTTCATAAATGTGATGAATGTTATCCAATCCATATATATCCCCTTTACATAATATAAAATTGGTAGAAGTAATCGTATTCCTTATTTCATTAAGCAAGTACGACATGCCCTCATAGCACTCTGTTGTTTTTATCTGAATGTCCACCTTGTAGTGGTTTGTAAGATTCAAAATTGTAGGAGCGTGCTTGTTTAGGCAGAAAATGAATATCCTTGATGAAATCCCCTTCAAATAATTAATTGTCAACTCCAAGAGTGTAGTATTTAAGAAGGGAAGACTGAATTTCTGTGTATTTTCATTGACTAAAGGATAGAAGTCACCAGACGGTCCCAAAATTATAACTGAATCTATTTTCATAAGGATTTGAAAAATTTTACAAAATCTAACCGAATAAAATTTTGAAACGAAATAAAATTTATTATTCCAAGAAATTAATAAAGTCTTTCATTTTTTAACGAAATTTAATTGGACATTTCTTTTGAAAGCAGTCAAAGTTTCAAATGGGAAGATCTTTAGGAGAAAACTGGAACAATAGAGGCGGTACAGCAATTAAATTATTCTTCAAGATTAGATCAGGTATTTAATTTTTTATTTAAATGATTTTTAATCAAAAAAAATAACTAAAATAGTTTGCTTAGCAACAGCGAAATAAAAGTATTTTGTTGCAATTAACTGCTTGAACATTTAGAAATGATTGTTGAAGCTGGCACAAATCCAACATCAATGACCATTGAAGTATTTCTTTAATTAATTAATAGATTTATACAGATTAAATTGACGTCATCATAAAGAAGAAAATGATTGATTGTATATATTTACTGAAGTCTCTATTATATTGACTATTATTTAAATATTTTAAATTAAAAAAGAATCACTATAAATTTATAATAAAAAAAAGAATTAATGCTTTTAGAATCAGCTACTAAATTCTGGTTGCTTTAAATCTATTAAATCGTCCTAGCTTTGGTTGAAGAAAAGCATCTTAGAATTTTTTAGGCCTTTCAAAGTTATATTAATTAATTTGGGATAAGCCATAAATTTAGGTTCTATAAATATTTACAATAACCTCTATCTTTTAATAAATTTGCTATATCAATTATACTATTTGAAGATTTAATGAGATTTATTTAAGGTGTCTATATTAAGTTTCTTGCCCTTACATTTATTGGATTTTATTAATTTCCTCTAAATATTTAAGGTTTTGCTCAAAAATATATCTTAAATCTTTGTCTGACTGCTTTTCTATCACAATGTTAATAGATTTCAAAAGGGACTTATTCAATCCTGAAATGAGCTTTCTATTTTTCTCTAAAGCACTTGTCTCATTTACTTTTGGAGTAATCAAATCGAAATTTACATCTTTGAAAATACCTTCTGTCTTTGATCCGCTATTTACATCAATCGGACCAGTTCTCCTTACTCTCACTTTTCTGATAGGCCTAGTTATAGGTGTTTGATTTTCGGAGTCTGAATCTCCATTATTGGCTTTTCTCCTTCTCATATCAGATTCTCTTGGATTGGTTTTTCGCTTTTCAAATCGCATTCTATGGATTAGTTAAGAAAACAATTTTTGAAAAATTCCACAATTAAGAAATTAAAAATTTTTGATTGCTGTGCTCGATTAACAGTTAATGTTTTGAATTTCTTTATTAACTCAGAAGTTCATCGATACAAAATACGGGTATTATAAAGGTCTTTCTCTCTTCCAGTATGTACTAAAGTAAAACTGATCTATACATTCAGTTTGCGTGTAGTTTTTCAACATAAAATCAGTTTTTTCTAAACAGGTTTTGTTTCAAGTCTTCTGAATTTATATTGTAAAGATTTTCATTATCTGTTCAAGAATAATATAACTTGTTCAATCCTTCTTTGATTAATATTATTAGAGCCGGATATTTTTAAACTCATGGAATCCAAATGCTATAAATTAGGTAATTCAGGTAGAAGGTCCCTTGTTGATCAGAGCTATTTCTGAATGTGAATCATGTTAAAAATAAATTAATATTTTGTGGGCTTATTTTCCTTATAGGACCTCAAATAGACCGGGTTGTTTAATAAGAATAACAATGACAAGGTACTTTCTTTATCAGTATTGTATCTGACAGTTGGAATACTACCGATCCATTTGTAGAAGCTCTTCAAATGTGAATTAAGAAATTAAATAGATTCATTTAAAAAGTTCCAGTGATAAAAAACGGTAAAATAAAATCTAATTGATTGGCAGCAGAGAACCTTTCTTACAGAAACTGTATCCTGAATTGGTAAATCATTAATTTGCTGGCATGAATCCGTGGTGATATTCGTGTCCCCAAGCATAACTAAATCTTCAATTTAAAACATAACATATTAAAAATTAAGTCCAACTCACTAAATTATGGGGATATCCGGTTTATATCTTGATAGGTTTTGGTTAATTGTGTTCATAGTTGCTCCCACTTGCGTGATTTCAATAAGTGAAGTATTAAATCGTAGATCTCTCTTTTCTAAACCAATTATTTTGAAAGGAATCAACAATTCGAATCCCTACACCGATTTTTAGTATAATAATAAGTAATTTATCCCCATGTGCAAGTCTGCTAAATAATTTTCAGCTCATATATTAAATATTCCAAGGATCAAAAACGTTTAGACTCCATTAATTAACAAATTTGGCTGAATAGAATCAACCTGTACTTAAAAATCTGATTAATTAAACAGTATTTCTTCTAATATTATCTGATATATAGAGAGCCCGAAATTCCCTGAGTGGATCACAAGCTTCCTTAAAGACACTATTTCAAGGTGGAAAGTTGATGTCAGATTAAACGATGAATAAATCCTAGAGAAAAGGTTAGAGAGAGGTATCTTACAGGGAGACAGCCTGTCCCCTCTTTTATTTGTCTTATGCATGGATCCACTAAGCCGTAAGCTAAGTGCCAAATATCAGAAAGTCGATGTCAAACCCGAATCTGATATGTATATTACAAAACAACCTTCTATTTATCGATGATTTGAAATTACTTGCTGAATCTGATGAAGAACTTCAAAGAATGATGAATGAGACAAAGTCATTCTTTAATGCAATTGGTTTGGAAATGAATAAGATTAAATCCGCAATCAATAGCAAAGTTTGTGAAGCAGATGCTACGCTTATGAAAGGTAAAGAGAGTTACAAGTATCTGGGAATTATTGAGACAGCTAGTAGCACAATATCCAAAGATTCTTATGAAAAAGTAAGAAATGAAATTTTAAAAAGAATCAAGAATTTGTGTGAAAGCAAGCCGAATGCAAAGAATTTATTCAAAGCGATAAACGAGCATGTAGTGTCTGTACTCAATTACCATATAGGAGTATTAAAGCTTGAACCAGAAGAATATGTCAAACTCGATGAATCCATTAGGAAAGTACTAATGGAATACAAAATCCACTTGCAGCCAGCAAACAAAGAAACAAGAAGACAAGAAAATTGAAATCCCATTCCGTTCAAGAAGTTGTAGTACATGAAAATGTCGGAATTCGAGTAGATACAAGAATTAAGACTGACATTAAATACAAAATGATAGACCAGATATCTTCTTACATGATAAAAAAAATGAAATAACTCTGATCGAGGTTGGAATTACCAATTTTGACCTATTAACTCAAGTTGAAAATGAAAAAAACTAGAAAATACGATTTAATAGCAAATGAGTTACCATTGATTTACAAGTGCAAAATGAATATAATTTCATATGTAATGAGCTAGTAACAAACAAGTATAGTAAAGAGATAGTAATTGAGCCAAAAGTCGAAGCGTACATTCAGTCTATTGTACTCAAGAAGACTCTGGGTGCATCTAAGAGGCGGACAACCATGTGAGTCTCGAGCAATTATTGCACAGATCATCGGGTGTAGACAAGAGACATAACAAGGAATCAATCAAAGAGTAACTATTAAATAAGCTCTTATATTAAATATCATAATAATATTATTCTGCGTTATAAATTCTTTGGTTTCGGACATTCATAATCTTTGCATCACTCCTAGCTTATCTGGATCTTAGATAATCTTGGCCTTAAATTTGATTAATTAAACGGCCTTTTGGGCATCTCCTTGATGGATTCGGTTGTACATTTTATCACTTATTCATATTAAATATAAATGAAGTTATCTTATCGATGAATTTTCCCTTTAAAATTGGGTATTCATTATATATTTCTTGCTATTTTTCCTAGCCTAAATAACCAATCACGACAGGTTGACTACATAATTAAAGATTAGATTTCTCAAGATGTTTAAAGTAATACAAGATCTTTGTACAATAATATTTATTGGCAAAATTTTGTTTTTTAAAATTATTTCATTAATATTAATCTTTTTCAAGTCAATATCAGAAGGCACACGGAAATCAAAGAATTCTAAACAGATAAAATTCTCAAAAACTTCCACACACGTAAAATTTTTGGCGATGATTAATTTTAATTGTCGTACATAACATCCTTCGCTATATTATGTCAAGGCATGTAATTAATCAAACTCCTGTTTATCAATTGATCCAATTGAAAATAAAATTTTCAAGTTAACATATTTACTTTAAAATTCTTTAATTGGCGAAAAAATTTCAGGTTTATTAATTATTTGTTTTCATATTTTGATCGATAATATTGATCTAATATCTCCTTAGGAATTCTATTCAGTATGCTTTTAGGAAAATCATTAAGTATTGTCCAAGCCAAATCCAAACTTCCATCAATTGTTCTATTTTCATTTTTTTCTTGGCTAAGAAATTCTGTTTCAAATCTGTTCAGGAATTCTATGCTCTTTTTGTCTTCTTTGGATAAAGATTCCTCACCTACCACCGCTTTCATAGCTAAGGCATCTTTCCCAATTGTGTATTTTGCATACAGCTGGTTCGATACATCGCCGTGGTCGTTCCTAGTTTTTTCTTCTCCTATGGCAGCTTTCATCAATCTACTTAAAGAAGGTAAAACATTAATGGGCGGGTATATCCCTTTATTGTGTAATTGACGATCAATGTAGATCTGTCCTTCTGTGATATAGCCGGTCAAGTCAGGTATTGGATGTGTAATATCATCGTTAGGCATTGTCAATATTGGAACCTGTGTAATAGAACCGTTTTTCCCATGTATCCTGCCAGCCCTTTCATATAATGTGGAAAGATCTGTATATGTATAACCTGGATATCCTCTCCGTCCTGGAATTTCCTCCTTTGCTGAGCTGATCTCTCTCAATGCATCAGCGTAAGATGTCATATCGGTCATTATTGTTAAAACATGTTTCTCAGTTTCATAAGCAAGGTATTCTGACGCTGTTAAAGCTAACCTAGGTGTTATTATTCTTTCTATTGTTGGGTCGCTAGCCAGGTTTAAAAATAGAACAGTATGATTAATAGAAGCACTTTCCTCAAACGATTTTTGGAAGAACTTTGCCGTCTCCATATTTACACCCATTGCTGCAAAAACAATGCAAAAATTCTCTTCACTCGTATCTAAAACGTCTTTCCGCTTGACAAGACTAGCCTGCTTACAAATTTGTGCACGAAATAGTCGTTATGGGGTAGGCCAGATCCACTAAAAATTGGTATTTTCTGGCCTCTTGCAATCGAATTCATAACATCAATGGCCGAAATTCCAGTCTTAATGATTTCCTCGGGATATATTCGTGCTGCTGGGTTGATAGGTTGTCCCTGTATATCTAAGTAATCACAAGGTATAATGCTTGGACCATTATCTATAACTTTTGCACTTCCATTAAAAACCCTTCCAAGCATATCCTCTGAAACACCTAATCTTAATATATCTCCTGTAAATGTTACCTCTGTGTTTTTTGTATCTATCCCAGATGATCCTTCAAAGATCTGGACTATTGCTTTCTTCCCGGTGGCCTCTAAAACCTGACCTTGCTTAATAGTGTCATCAGGAAGAGCCAGGGTCACGATTTCACTGTATTTTAAATAATTGATGTTGTCTAAAACTATCAACGGGCCATTGACTGATGTTATCTTCCTGTAGGTAGCTACAGGCTCTAGGTTAGATTTATATTTTAAGGTTATGAAAATAAAAATAAAAGGGAATAAGAATGCATTGTTTCAGGTTAATGACTTGAAACTGTCGTTTATATTTGAATGGAATGAAGAGTGTGATACTGAGCCAGTTAAAACAAGCCTAGCAAATTGGCTTCCAAAACACCCATCTTCCATCGTTCGGGATTTTCATTATGCTTACATTAAAAAGATGAGTTTGGAAGATTAAAGGTAAATGGATGCCAAAAGGAACAAACCTTTTGTATTTCAGAGCACAAAGTAAAAAGTAATGGCTATGTTCTATCTCGAAATTTAATTCTCTTATATAAATAAACAGTCTTGTTTCTAGTAAATGAATACTCATTTTATTTTGATAGATAGTAATGAGGCAGTCAATTTAAAAAGAATCGACTTTTATTTACAAAATAGAATTTAGATAGAAAGTTTTCTATTGCTTTTCTGCTTACAGGATCTTATTAAGAGCTATGGTTGATTTTATTTTAAGAATTGAACCTGATTGTAAAATATTTTAACTTCTATCCAAGACATTTTCTTCCAAGATAGTTATTAGATATTTATTTAGTATTTTACTGACAATAAAGAGACAAAGTTGTATTACGAATCTATTTAATGGCAATTCCAGTTCCAAAAAATAAAATATTTTAGTTCTAATGTCTTCAAAAGTGTCTTAATGAAACACCCAATATCATCCAGAAAATTGTGAGGTTTATTGGATTCGAACTTGCCTTCGAGCCAAAAAAATATATTTTCAGTTTAACGAATGATTAATCACAAAATATTTTAAAATTGCCCATGCTTTGGTTAGAAAAATACAAGCCAAAATCATTTAAAGATATCACTTCTCACCACGAGGTTTTGGAAGTATTAAGCAATTATACACTCGAGAATATTCCAAATTTAATAATACATGGCCAACCAGGTCACAACAAGAAAACAATAGTTTATTCACTAATTGAACATCTCTATGGCAAATACCCAGTGACATCCCATAAAACTATTGAGATGGATATAAATAATTCTGAAATTACGGTTAATTATCTAGAGTCCGAAGAGATGGTAGAGATATGCCCTTCGGATTATGGCATAAGAGACAGACATGTTGTCCAGAGGATTATAAAGGACATGGCTCAATCAAAACCAATCATGAGCATGTTTTCGACCAAAAAACGATACATAAAGGTTTTAATTATTGATCAAAGTGAATGCCTCAGCAAGGATGCACAAGAATCATTAAGAAGAACAATGGAGATTTACAGTAATCATTTTAGAATATTTATGATATGCACAGAGTCTTCTAAATTAATAGATCCAATAAAAAGTAGATGCTTATTAATCAGGGTAAGAGGATTCAGTGATTCAGAGTTAAATGAAATATGTGAGAATGTAATACAAAAGGAAGTGAACATGCTAGGAAGTGAAACCATCAAGGAAATTATAATGAATGCAAATGGGAATTGTAAGAGAGCATTGTGCTTGTTAGAGCTATTTTGTATCAATAACGACGAGAATGCACCTAAAAGATTAAAAACAGATGCTTCGACCTTCAAATTAGAGTGGGAAAGCAAAATTGATAAGATTGTAGAATTAATAAAAACAAGACCAAAGGTTGAAACAATGGGGATAATTAGAAAGGAATTCTATGAATTACTTAATTCAGGTGTTTCGGCAACTACGATCCTCTTGTATATGGTGAAGGGATTATCCAGGGGGTCGTTGGAGACATTAAGATCCATCTCAATATTTGCTCTTAATTACGACGAGAGAGTCAGGTTGGGTACCAAACCCCTTTATCATCTCGAGGCATTTGCAGCCTCAGCAATGTGTCTTCTGGCTTCTAAGAAGTGAAGAGCAGGCCATGATGGCCTTAGAGATTATTTCGTGAACAATAGCGTGAGTTTTGTTAATCACAACATTAATATAAGGGAAAGTAAAATGTTAGTACAGGTAATTAATTTGAACAATATATTTTTCCTAAATGAATTAGTTATTATTTGTCACCAATCCATCAGATCATCATTTCCTAATAGACACTATCATTAAAACAGTTCTCATATATTATTCAATATTTATTTAATTGCCTTGTTAAGATTGAAATATGAAAATGATTTAATAAATATGTCTTCTTTTAATACAGATTTAATGTGCGATAATTTTAGTATAATTATGTTGTAATATCTATGCAGAATCTCATTGGTTTATATAGCTGATTACTGATAGCTTAATAAACTAATGTAATGCTAAAATTATAAAGTAGTAAATGAGATATGATGATTGATCAAGAGCCAATTGCATTTATAATCGTAGATATAAACATGCAATAATAATTTATGTCTTCCAATTCTCAAGAATTCAATGTACAACTCGATGAACTAACAAATTATTTATTATTTCTATCCTTTTTGAAGGTAATTAATACCTGAGTGATTTTATTCATAGTCTCTTACATGCGGGAGCGGCATGTATAAAAAAGGGCTTGCCAGAAGCTCGAAAGAGTGGGCTTAGGATTTATTGCAAGTGCCCAGGACCTTTACAGGAGGTTAAAACTTCCTCCTGTAGAGGCACAGGTGCTTCTAGTTGTTTCGTTTTTTTTTATTCTTAGTCTTATATACTCGAACCTTTTTTAAACATAAAGTGATATGTAGGATTGTCAGATGAACATTATTTTATATATTAAGGTCTTAACGCTTAATTTATTTGACATAGCTCAATCTGGGTAAATATCTTGGATTTCTGTGTAAAACTATCAAGTATGTTCATGGGCTTAGAATATCTAAAAACCCAATAAGATTTGATAAATGAAAAGTTTTATTCAAGTTGAGTATCTTTTAGACTGTATTTACTAAGTGGCTACAAAATGAAATAGCAAAATTCAATATAAAACACCAAATTGCAATCACAAATAAACATGCAACAATTCTCTTGTCGTCTGTAATAGAAGTCCCAAGGTATGTGAACAACGTAGTAATTATGTACAAGATAAATTAATAAAATTTTGAAAATCCATTAGAAAAAGTAAGTTATTTTTATATAGCTAATGAATGATCAATAAAAATTTTATTGTCAAACGGCTGTTAAAATGTGTACCGGATAAAGAGACAAATATTTTTGGAAATCATCCGCCATTTTAAAACAGAACTAAACAACATAGTACAGGAGGTTTATCTGCTGCAACAGTTGGGTACAAGTGCTAGGTCTCCACTTTCTAATTACAACTGTTAAATTGGATTACAAACAACAGCAGTTGACTATCTTCTTGTTTTCAATTACTTATTAAAATGGATTAGACTTTCGAAGAAATATACAGACTCTCATAGAAAACAAGGTTTCTACTCTTTATATATAAGGTGCATGCCAACTACAAGATCATCTGAAGTTTGCTTTCCTTTTTACATTGATAAAATTCATCTACAATAGCATGGCTTAAGTTTTAATATTTATAATTAACAACTGTAAACCAACCCAGTAAATTTTATAGAAGAAATAGAATCTGCTTCAAGAAATCGAAAAGGCTATAAAATTTATGAGAACAAGGGATTATATAAGGGGAAAGAAGGACATCTCAACCGGTATTAAACATTTTATAAGAATTAGGAAGAAGATCTTAAAACAGATTTGTAATTTATCCTTTAAATTAATCATTCTTAATTTTTATAGTTTTAAAGTAAGTTTCTATATCGTTGAAATGCTCTTATTCTACCAAAATAACTTTTAAGTATTCGTAAAAATAATATTTACTTGATTAAATCAATTTTAAAAAATTAATTTGATTTGCTTCAAAATTCAACAGCTATGTGAATCCTTTTGATGAGATTTTTTAAAAATTTAATCGAAAGCAATTTTTTGCGCACTGTGATTCTTTCATTACAGTTATAATATATGTGTTACCTCTTAAATGTGATGTATCTGTATGGTTTTCATATTTTTAGGTAAAATTAAATTCAATACACTTTTTATTTGATAGCTTAGCTATTTAAATTTACAAATGGTAATGAGTTTTGGTCAATAGAAGAACACGAATTTCAAAGTCTTTAATTAATTAAATCATGTCTTCATACATTTCAAAATATATATAGGTAGATTCTAAAGACAAGAAGAACAAGATCTTTTGAATCAGTTGAATATTCAATATATTGGTTTATTGTCGATCTACTTTTATATATATATATGGATAGGAAATCTTGAAAATCTTATCTGTATCATATAGAATATCTTTCATTATTGATTATTTTCAACACTAGAAAAACTCTTTTTCAATACATATTCAACCAAAGTTATATACTTTTAACTCCACTTGAGTAAAAAACTTAAATATATTAACATTTTAAGTTGTGAAATAGAATTCTACTCTCATTATGTTGTTTCTTGTTAAAATTATCTTACAAATTCCCACGTAATCAGATAAATTACTATTCCACCTTTAAAAATTAAAAAACTATCGACAGTATTGAAAGCATTGGTAGATTAAGAATAATATTTTATTAATATAAAGAGTAAACTCAAGCCCTAATAGTTCAGTGGTAGAGCGCTTGGTTTGGGTCCAAGAGGTCCCGAGTTCGATCCTTGGTTAGGGCCTTTTTAACAAAGCCCCTTTATATGATTTTAAATCTCTAGCATTATACTTTTGAATGGTTGGTTTCATTATTATATATTCCTATTGTTAAACCTTCTACAGAAACTCTCATACACTTTTTGATTTTTTTCATTCCTAAAATCATCATCATCCTACTATTGAGCGTAAGATAACATATAACATCAGAATGGAACTATATAATTCTTTAAAATTTCTCATTTGTAAGAAATGTGATTATTGTAAAGAGAACTACTTAAGGAAGAGCCATCTTATGTTCAACTTCTTATTTATAGGTAAATTAATCATGTTGTTAGTAGTGTTTCAGCATTACAACTTGTTAATTACGAGTTTACATATTAAAAGAATGAAACAGCAATTCGAATATTGTTTAATGAATTCTTATAGGCAATAATATTAGAAATAATTAACAAGGCTTTAGAAATGATGTTTCTGGTTCACTTAAAAAATCAATTAAATATATCTAGTATAACAAAAAATGTTAATTTGATAGACTAAAACTTCAAAAATATCCGGTGCTTAAGGAGAAACCCCACTGTAGTTCATTGGTGTAAAGTTCTCATCATATAATGACGAAAATTTTGAATCGTGGGTTCGAATCTTGTTGAGTGAATTAATTTGGAGTTATTCGTAGAAAAACATGTAAAGCGTGCCTGAATAAAGAATTTGTTTAATGGTTAATCTAATATTACTCTTTAATTGATTCCGTATCAAGTCTCTTGTCTACATCCGATGATCTGTGCATTAACTGCCCAAGACTCACATGATTGTTCGTTCTCTTAGATACTTCCTCGTTATTCAAATGAAACAGACTCAAGAGTCTTCTTGAGTACAATATACTGAATGTATGCTTCGACTTTAGGCTCAATTCCTATTTCTTTATTATACTTGTTGTGATACTTCTTTATCAAATCATTACATATGTAATTACATTGACTTTTCACTTGTAAATCAATTATAACTCATTTGCTATTCAATCATATTTTCTAGTATTTTCATTTTAACTTGAGTTAATAGATCAAGATTGGTGATTCCAACCTCGATTAGAGATATTTCATTTTTCTTTTTATCATGTAAGAAGATATCATGTCTGACATGCTGAATTAGAATGTTTACTTGAATAAAGAATATACAGCTATTACTTAACTACAAAATTACTGGCCGAAAAAATCAGTACCAAGGATTTTGCCTTAGATTTCATAGACTGCAATGTTGTAGACTTGTTTTTTAGAAAAGTTTGAAAAGCACATGGTATAAACCTCAGACCAAGCATGAATTGTTCCTCTTGTCTCTAGTAATTGAAGGTGGATATGATCTGTGTGGTGACCGAATTTGGATGGTGAATATACGTGTAAAAACCTGCATATTACCCATCCGAAGAAAGATATTGGTACCTTCAGTATTACAGTTTTTCTTTAATATCTATACAAAATTTCAGCTCCAAATTTACTCCAGATAGAGCATATAACACAGCACAAGACAATGTTAATATGCTTTCCTTTCTTTTTCTAGTTTAATGTCAGCTTGGACCTCATACATCCGAAAAACCTTTCTAAATTTAATCTTCAAGAAGTATCTGTATATCTCAGCATGGAATTAACCGGGCTTTTAAATAGAATATACAAATCTTTTGCATCTATATATATAGTGCATGTCATATTGCAAGATTGCACTGTGGTTATTTCTTTTCTTACTTGAATTCGGAGTTTTTTCAAGCTTACAAATAATTTATTAAATAGACCATGTAATTTATTAATTTTTATACATATCCACCGTTATAGCTCTGCAAGGAAGAAGTAACAATGTCAACATAGGATTGGATTTATATGTGGATACATCAACATTATGTGTGCCTTTCCATCGAGATAGTAGTCTTTTTAACCTTTTGCTATTTATTGAATTCATTTCAAGAGCAAATATTACTTTGATAAAAATGGCTCCCTGATAGTCCAATGGTTAGGATATCTACCCCTCATGCAGGGGATCTGAGTTCGATTCTCGGTCAGTAAACTTTTTTCTTGGAACCAAGGCCACAGGGGTATGGTGGATCTATCAGAGCCGTAGTCATGAAGGAGAGTTTTTAGTGAGTAAAAACCTCACACTATCCAAAGGGTGTCTTTTGAAGATTCTCTCTCCTTTGGCGCAAAAAAAATGGCAACTCTCATAAAATTCAAATCAATCCAACTTAAATAAACCTCCAACCTCTAATAATAATAAAAGAAAAAGATGTACCTGCATTTTATTTAAAATAGCATACAATGGAATTAGCATTGGCAAAGTGATGGAGGCTTCTTGTAATTTATAATCTCTCCATTCCTTATTCTTTTAATGTTTTCATGGCCAATAAGCCTGTCTTCAATGTAAATGGTTTGTAAAGAATGTGACATTGAAATCAATAAATATATGTTCTCGAGTTTTTCATTTTTAAGGCAGATATTCAATTCAGAAAGGTTAAAGTTTGAGTGAATGATAAAATCATCCGAAATTTCATGAACATGAATTTTTAATTTCTTCAGGACCTTCAAAGAATTAATTATATTTGCAAGAGTTTGCTGCGAATGACAGCCATAACTGATTGAAGGGCAATTATACGTCCAAAAAGCACGTGGAATTGCATTCAATTTCAAGACTCTGATGCTATTATTCATTGTAGGACAATGTCCCCCCTTTTCGAACGGATTCCCAATTATTGTACCTGAAAATATAAGCAAATATATGCTTCTATCGGCCAAACCATGTAAAAATGATTCTTTATGTAAACAGTTGTTGGTTATTAAGATTTTCAGGCTTGGAAAATCTGGAAGACAATTGAAACTCAATATCCAAGGTGTTAAGCTTCGCATAGACAAGAATGTCAACTTTAGTTCCACAAGTGATGAGAGTAAGGTGTTTTTTCCACAACCATATGGATTTTTGACTATTGAAACCCTGTGACAATTACGAATATCAAGAACTCCGGAGAATTTTAAATTTAAAGACTTCAATTTTTGGAGAGTTGACAAGATTGAAAACAGCTCTTGTAATCTACCATCGTAATTCAAAGCCAATTCTTCAATATCGGGAATTTTTTTGCAAAGATTAATTAATTTATCACTGAAAAAGATAGTATCTCTAATATTTAAAATTTTAACTAAAGATAAATACGGATAATTATGATCCATTAAGTATTGGTAAGGAAACGTGAATGTTAGTCTCGTTTCAAGTTCAACAATATTTTGGGTCTTTTTTAATAACTGAATCAGGGTGGAATTGGAAGCTGAAATTCTTAAAATTTTCAGATTCTTCAAAAAGGCATCGTTTAAAAGAGATTCATTCAAGATGACATCAGGTTTCACAATGATCTCTAATTCTGTTACTTTGGGCAATGAATCAAACAAAGAAACAATAAATTCTTCGCTTTGAAATAATCTTCGTAATTTTAGACATTCCAAATTCCGAAGTTTTTTAAACTCAGTAGCAATTTCAGGTTTAATATTAAAGACTTGGATCTCAAGAGTTCTGATTCCCGGTGTTGCTTTAATCAAAGAAACAATCTCATGTTCATATAAAGCCTGAAAATTCCCAAATGAAGAAGTGCCGCAATTCATTACTAATGTTTCTAAAGATTTTAGATTAATAAATTCACTGCAAATATTTAAGCCGAAGTGAGTTCTGGAGTCGAATTTAAATGTTTTGAGTGACACTAACTTTTTTAGAACTAACATCAAACATTTCACTGACATTTCATAATTACCTATTGAGAGCACTTCAATTTCCATATGCCTAGTCAAAAAATGTTTAAAATCAATGCTCACCTCGGATTCTAAATCAATTTCCAAACCTTTTATTCCCCCTTTCAGCTTATCGGCAACGTTAAGAAATTGGTCAAGTTCTCCACTATTAAGAGATAGGCTATTTATTTTCATCCTGTTGGGCCAGCCATTTACATGCTCAAGGTGTGTAGATATTTCTCGGTCATCATGAAAAGCCATTTTCTTACTTTCTAGCTCTGCTCCTTGCAAAGTCGAACCATCTCGATTAATGCAATCTTTATTATCGAATTCATTTTGGCAATCAAGGTAATTACATAATATCTTAAAATCATTTTCATCTAATCTCCAATCACAACTTATTTGCAGCTGTTCGATCTCAAAAACCGTCAGGAATATCAACAGTTTTTTCATATTCATACATTTGCCAGGGATATTAAAAAGTTCATTTTTAATATGCAATTTTTTACTTGTAAAATTTTTAAAAGAAGGCCAAGTAATCGATCCTGTTTCAATGTCGATGACTAGTTCTTCGGAAAGATCCCCCTCTACTAGGCGACATCCAGAGCTGATAACAAGATGGATAAACATTCCGAAGATGGCTACTTTACATTGCTCGTTCAATTCAAATGTAAGAATTTCATTTATTAATTTATCATCATTAAAGATAGAATTTGAGAGATTTTTTAGAAAATTATTGTCGTAAGGTATTTCCCCAATATAAAAATAAGATAGATTGCCTGTAAGCTCTTCTAACTCGTAAAGAGTAGAAAAGGTTTTATTATCCTTGAAAGAAAAGTCAACGAATCGTTTAAAACATTCCTTGGTTATATGGGATAAGTCATGTTTGTCATCTGTGATTAAACCAACTTCTTCAGATTTTTCAATTCCTTCTTTATTGTTATCAGATTCCTTGATATATTCTGATCTGTCTGTCCATTTTTGAGAAATCGAACTTTTTCTCTTAAACTCTAAAAAAGTATTGTAATACGGGAACTTTTGAAGAATCTCTTCCTCAACCCAATCATCTTCTTTATCATAAAAATGTACTCCTATTCGAACACTCTTACAAAGAATTATGAACACTAGTGCATCTACAAACTTGATAATATGCATGGAAAGGCCAGAAACTTTCTCTTTTATATATGTTTTTTAATCAATCAAATACACCCTGCGAGATGATCTCTTTATCCATCAGGTATGACAGACGTCATGATCTGAATAATTTAAATTATGAAAAAGATCATATACTAGTTTCTTGAATCTTAAAGTAAAAAAAAATTGTTTTAATTATATTGCACAGCGAGTGAAGAATAGCTAAAGAACGAGACTTATTACTAGAAGTACTTGTGCCTCTGCACAAGGGAATTTTAAACATCCTACTGAGGTCCTGAGTATTCACCACAAATCGAAAGCAAACTCTTTCGAACTTTAGGCAAGTCCTTTTTCAAATGTGCATGCAGCTCCCGTTTGTAAACCTTCTGGCCCACGTCCCCTTTTTACGGGTTATTATTTTTATGGAGAGGCTGTGGTTTTCTGGTACTTAAATATTTTAAGTTTATCCTTTAAGTTGATATCTTAGAATTTAATTTAATATCAAGCTGTCACTTAATTTGAATTTTTTTTTGAAAGATTCAATTCTGAGCGAAAGGAAAATTTAAAACAAAATCCTTGAATCGAAATTCTCAATAAAGGCGTTCAAAGCTCTCTTTTAGAGCATGCCAAGATTATTTGGTCTTTTAACTTCTTCCAAAAAGTACAGAAAGTCCATATGACCAACTTTTAACCAAGATCCAACTTTTCGTCGAGCATATTAGCGCAGCTAACATTTTCAAACAATCTTTTGTCACGGTCGGTAGAGTTCTTACTGCATGTCTTACTTTGAACAGAGGCATCTAAGAGAGCCATACCATTTAGAAAATCCTTTAATAGTCTTTTGTCCTTCTCCTGCACAGGTACAAGCTCTAGAAAGTCGGTTAACAAAGTTGCTTGGCCCTGTAAATTCAAGCATCCTATACCGGGGAGGCAAACAACATCGAAGCTGTATAGATCAGTCCTTTGAAAGTTAAACTCCGACAATACACTGCAAATCGAAAATCATAAAAACGGGCTGATGAATAATAGATAAAACCATAATTTCCAAACGGAATATTAAGAACTTCACTAGGATGGATAAAATTTGCTTCAGTCAAGCTAAAATAACAAGAAATAAATCATTCTAGATTCCGAACTAAGCCATCCAGCGTGTACGACACAATCATACACAGGAGACCCTCGAACAAAGAGCATTATGTATGTTTAATGCCAAAAATAGAATTGCATTCTGCCAATTCCATATACATACACTTTCTTGAACCACCCATGGGCAGAGTCTGTAACCTTTTCGTGGTTTCTCGGATAAGTAACACACTTATGTGCATGAATTCAACAACATTTTATATCAGAACGTCAAAGCCAGCCGAGTCATAAAAAGAAAAATCGGAAAGAAAGGGGGAGATTGACCAGATGATGATCACGAGATTGGCATGGATAAAAAGGGCTTGCCCGAAGCTCGAAAGAGTGGGCTTAGGATTTGTATTGGGCGATTAAGACCTTAGTAGATAGTTTAAATTTTCCTCCTGCAGAGGCACAAGCGCTCCTAGTTAATAAATCTCGTTTTTGTTTGTAAATAAATTCGAGATTTTAATTATTAAAAAAGAACATTTGAATATTCAACGAAATCTTCAAAGACAACAAGAATCAATAAAAACAAAGCAATTTCCGTTGCCAACTTAGAAAAGCATTTGATTTAGTGAATTGTCAGAACAAATTTATGTATGTATTTAATGAAATCAGTATCAGTAATGTATTCCATATCCATCAAGAAGATCTGATTAAGATTTTAATCACATTTACCAAATAAATAAAAGGCTTCTAGCTCCTTAAAATAGTAAAAAAGACAGTAAAAAAATCCAAATCTAAAATTCATAATTGAAAATAAAATTGCGTAACTGAAAAAATAACGGGAAGAAATTAAAAAGAAAGAAATCAAAGGAAAATAATTAAATATTAAAATATTAATAAAGAATATCATTATATTCATATTTGTATCTATATTAAAACCCGAGTAAACAATTATAGATATTATAAATGGCGCGAATTGTTCAGCCCCGAGAATACCTTGTTTTATAGGAATATAATAATAAGTCCCTATTGAATGTGTATTTATATTCAAATAATACCTAAGAAGTGAACAGAGATTTTTGATTGATTTGTTATTGTTTTTCAAATTTATTTCAATTACATTCTCAATTTTATTGTAGAAAAGATCTTTAAAATCTAATTTGGCTTGAAGATTGAAAAAGCACTTAGCTAGATAAAAAATATCAGAGTTTGGCTGTAATTTTCCTAGTGGATGAGTAACAATGAATGAACTTGAAGACTCATTTATATAAAGCTTTATAAAATAAGAATCATCAGTTTGAAATTTTGAAAAAATGACTGATTTTGGCTTAATCTTTATCGAGTTAACCTTTCTTTTAATATTTTCCATGAAGGTTGTAGATCCATTAACCATTAGATAAATTGTTTTGTGGGGAGGCCTATCTGGATAGCTGCTTTCTTTGTCAGAAAAGAGATTCTCGGTCAGGTCCAAAATTTCATATTGGGATTCTTTTGCTTGTAAATTGTAAGTATGTGGTATGATAAATGATAGCAAAAATGATGAGCACAGAATAAACTTCTTAAGCTTTTTAGTATGCATCTTCATCATATTTATTATTTTAACAAGGATTTCAAGAATCATTGGGGAAGAAATAATTATTATTAAATTTATGTTTGATTCAAAAAAGGGAAGTAATTGAAATTTATTTGTTTATAAACTCTTGCCATTTTGGTTTACAATGCGATTCCCAAGATTATATTGTTAGTTAGTCAAAATACGTTGGTGTAAAATGGAAGCAGATGCGGTTTCCATGAAAAGGTAATTGAGTTGATTGTGATGGAATTGCTCGCAATTTTATCTTGCCGGATATCGACACAACTTAAATCAATCTTTAACCGGGATAGAGTCAATCACAAAAGAGAATATTATTTGAATAATTGACTTTTGCTTCAAGTTAGGCCAAGGAAAGAATTTGTAAATCATCTTTGATAAAGTTCAGTTGATTAGCCAGGAATGAAATAGAAGGCAGATTCAAGTCATAAACCAACAAGAAATAGAAGTATTTTAATGAATAAATTGTTTTTTAATGAAGTTAGAAGAGAAAGGGCAATTAAATGTACTTTAATCAGTAAAAAACCAATTTAGACAAATTTTTATAGGGCATATGCATGCAGTCCTGTTTTATTAGATCTGCCCGAATCCTTAAGGACAGAAAATACTGAGAATTCGTCTGTTTTATTTTTTAGCAGGGTTTGTAATTATTAGATATACTTGTCAAAGTTGATATATGAATATTTGAAAGTTCTTTTAATTTAGTATAGACTATCCAAAGGCGGCTAGTGGGATTGTGTGATAATGACCAGATTCCGTATATCGATATCGATCTTCATCCTTTTGACTATTCTTCAATCTCAATTGTTACATATAAGCAAGTTTATCGGCTAAATTAATTCTTAAAGACGTTAAATCAAAATATGAATTCAAGAATGTCTTGAAAAGGTTGTAAAGAGTGGTATCTACTTATATAGGTTTTGAACACCCTTGAGGAAGGTGTTTTTATTTTTGGATGAAGGTGATTTTTAGCAACCAGAGATCTAGTCTGTGCTTTAACACCATTCAAGGGTTATTTTACACTCTAAATGGCTGGAAAGGCACAGTTCCTGTGTAAATGTTATCAAAACAATAAAGTCAATAAACTTGAGGATATATTGGTATTTGTTTAAGAGCCTGATAACGTTGCAGTGTTTATATACTACAGATTTCTAGAGTATATAATAAAAAGTCTGATGATATTTACAAGTATTCTTGTAAGTATCTCAAACTGGGGGGGGCCTCTAAGTAACTCAGTTACATGATATCAGAGCAAAAGATGATATGTATCAATGATCATGAAGTAAACCAAGAAGATCTCATATATTATGTATTTATAGCAACAGTTAGAACCTATAGGGCTATACGCCAGATGAGTTTTTTGTCACAAGATTCAGCTATATTAAGTGGATGCATACTATTAGATGCGATAGCGTAAGTGCCTTGGGGGTATGGCTGTTAAATTTCCGAATGGAGCTCTAAATATATATTCCCCCTCATCTATCACGTAATTGTGTGTTTAATCTTCTGGATGTCAATATTTTATTTTATTAATCTAGGCTTTACTGATTGAATATGTTGTAATAAGCATGCAGAACTTCATTGGTTTATATAACTGATTACTGATTGAGCTCAATAAACCAATGCAAAGCTAGAATTATAAAGTAGAAAATAAGATATGATGATTATTCAAGAACGAATTGTATTTATAATCGTAGATATAAACATGCAATAATAATTTATATCTTCTAATTCTCAAAAATTCAATCTACAACTCAACAAAACTAACAGAATAAATAATTTTTCTTAATTTTAGAAATACATTTTTCCTTATAAATTTTAATTATTTCAATCACTCGTCTACTCCTTTCAAACCCCAATGAATTTTGAACAATAAAATTATCGATTTTGAGAAAAAAACGAATTTCCAGTTTTTTTATTAAAAAAATTTAAAAATCCTTCACAATGAAAGCTGAAAACGCAAAAAAGTTCAAACCAAATCCGAAATTCACAAAATCTGATTCAAAAAAACGTCAAATTAATAAAAAAAGAGGAACTTCCATCTCAAACCAAGCTTCAAAAGTTGCCATCGGTGAACATCAAAAATTTAAAGGGATTTATCTTGGAAAAGGAAAGGAAGACATGTTGTTAACCAAGAATATGACACCTGGTACAAGTGTTTACGGTGAGAGGAGAGTTAGTGTTGAATTAAATGGGATTAAGACAGAGTATAGAACTTGGAATTGCTAACGATCTAAATTGGCTCCAGGCATTGCATGCGGTTTGGATCATATACACATAGCACCCGGACGTACAGTGCTGTATTTAGGCGCAGCCAACGGAACCACCCTAAGCCACGTCTCTGAGATTGTTGGATCAGATACACTTGTGTACGCAGTTGAGTTTAGTGAAAGATCTGGAAGGGATTTAGTAAATCTAGCCATGAAGCGAACTAACATAGTTCCTATTATAGCAGATGCTAGGACTCCATTTAAATATCGAATGCTTGTTCCCATGGTAGATATGATATTCAGTGACATTAGTCAACCTGATCAGTCCAGGATTGTAATGGAGAATGCTCAATATTTCTTAAAAGATGATGGGGGAGTTGTTATTAGCATCAAGGCATCCTGTGTAAATTCATCGGTACCTCCAGATCAGGTATTTGCAGAAGAGATTGATTGGTTGAAAAATAATGAATTTAAGCCACTGGAACAGGTCACACTTGAGCCATATGAAAAAAACCACGCTATTTTGTCAGGTACTTATAAGCCTACAAAGCCAAAAAAATAAATTTTTAATCTTTAAATATTCAGGTGTCAAATTAACAGGGAAATGAAGAAAAAATGTAAGAAAAATCATTAATGGAATAATTTAATAAATTAGAACCAGGAAATATTTTTATTAAAGCCATGTGCATTCAAATAAAATAAATTGATTTTGTTTCATATCTGCATTCTAGTTTTCTAGCAACATCACCGGATCGATTTAAGCAAGAATAAAGGGTCTTCATTAAAATTATTTAAGTCAATCGATATTTATTTCATATGGTTATAATTTATCTTCCTGGGCAGAATCTGTCGTGAGACGGATGACTGTAGCCTTTTCGTGGCTTCCGGATAAGTAGCACACTTATGTGTGTGAAACTAATAACAGTTTATATCAGAACGGCACGTCACGTCACAGCCAGCCGACTCATAAAAAGAAAACCCCGAAAAAAGAGGAGGTGGGGCCGGATGATTGCATGCGTCATGGATAAAAAAAGGCTTGCCGGAAGCTCGAAAGAGTGGGCTTAGGATTTGTTCCAAGTTCCCAGGACCTCAGTAGGAGATTTAAAATTTCCTCCTATAGAGGCACAGGCGCTTCTAGTTGAATAAATTTCGTTTTTTTTTTTTATAATTTACCTTCTAGCAGCACTGATATCTAAAGAGACATCTACAAGTAAAAGATTCGTATAAAATCCTCATACAATTGGTATCTAAAATGGGATTGTTAGTCTTAGTTTCAATATATCTTTATTACAAAAGCTCTTAGCGAACAAATATAAATACATGTTCATCTGAGTATGATCAGGATAGTCCAACATTTCAGGACGAGGTGTTTGCTTTGAATATGATAGGTTTTGATGCTGAAGATTTCCTTTTGCTTCTCAATCGAAACTTAAAATTAATAATATTAATCAATTGATTTTTTAAATTCTTGATCAATATTATCTTAATCATAGAAATAAACTGAATCCAAAGAAAATAATTAAATTACCTGAAAAATATATTTATTAATTAAGTGCTTTTTAAATATTTCATATCTTACAAGGCTACTGAAAAATACCAGTTATTAGTAGATGCATGGTTATTTGCATTATAAAGTAATTAAAAATACGTAATCATATATGATAGCTAATTAAGATTTAAATATGAAATCCCTTTAATAAAGATGTCTTCTTTAAATACTGGCTTAGTGTAGGATAATTTGAATGCTAGAAGGAAGAAATCTCATCTGTACTGATAAAGTAGATGACCATGGAAGCAGGGCTAAGAGTTAAAGTACCGAAAATATTTAATGGTCCGAGATGACTTTAAGCTAGAGCAAGAAAGGAATGCATCTTAATACTGTCTTGCGGTATACTAAACATTTTATAGTGATGAAAATCGATGCATCCATTAAGAGATTGGCAATCTCTTTCTTAACTCCTTGTGAAAAATTTTATGAATTTAAAAAATAAGGAAGACAGCAGGCTGCAGTTTGTCTGTGAAACAAGTCTGCAGGCACTACTTAGAAGCTAGAGGTGTAAAGCTCGTGCTCGAGCATTTACGACACATAGGAGTCCTGTGTACCGTTTGGTTTCAAAATGCTGGGTGGTTCAAGAAAGTGTTTATATATGGACACGAAGCCATTCCACTTTGGATATAAAACATATATTTTGCTCCTAGTTATCGAAGCCCACCAGGGTATGATTGGGCTTAGCCCTGAATTTAGAGGGATCCGTTGAGTGTTTTTCCGATCTTGCCTGGACCAAGTTTCCTCCATCCCTTGTGGGTGGAGTTTTTAGCAACCTGTTTGACAATAAGATTTTCACCGATGACTCACTAGCTATAGAAATATAGTGAAAATAAATTCCTTTTTTTTTACCGAAAATATTTAATAACATTATTGATTTGTATTCTAAAAGTTTATCTAGCTTGCACTTGCACAGGGGTGTTGGGGTCTCTTACTTTGTACAATATATTCTTACCACAGTTGTTACATCTGATTGCATCTCTTAGCTTCAAAACTGTAAAACTCTTGCAAACATTACAGAAATATTTAGATCCAGCATTGTCAGTGTCATCCATGGGTTTGAAATTTCAAGATTGGAAAAGAAAAAAAAATAACGGGAAAATCAATGGAATTTTAAATAAGAAGAATTTATTAGGCACCTTTATCAAGAAAATACAATAAAATAATTTTGCTGTTTATAACATCAATAAATAGTATTGAATGAATTAATCTTCAAAAAGAATAGGAGATTTCATTTAAAGATGTCCAGTTAATATTTTAAAACACAAAATACAAAGATTCACTAAAAAGAACAAACAAGGCTCAATATAAAAGGAAGATATTTTATTTTAATTAAAAAATAGTAAACAAAATTTTTAAATAATTTAAAAGTGACATAATATTTCAGGTAAAAATCATTCTGTCCACCATCTTTTAATATTTTGTTCTTGTCATAAAGATTGCGTAATTAGAAAAAAATAATTTTTTTATTCAGGTATTGTGTAATCAAAGAAGATGGCTTATTTTCTATTTGATCAAAAAAGCATTGTTCATTAAAATAGATTAAAATATTCGTTTAATAAAAATACTAAATTGAAAATGCAGTTATCAATTTAATTTTATCATTCAAAGCATCAAAATCTATTCATTGCTTAAACGTATTCCCTGTACAAAGCTTACAAATTGGATTGGACTTGACATGAAGATATTTTAAGCACAGATTCCAGCTCTTTCAAAATTCTCGAACTTTCAATTTTAATTTGATTCCTTAAAATTTTTCTGATAATTTTTTTAAAAATAATAAAAAATAACTAACACATGTTTGACAGATCTATCGGGGATGCGATTGGAAATAAAAAGACTTGTTCATTCAAAATTGATACAAAACTTGACACACTGTGTAGAAATCCTTATAATGTCACTGGTATGTGCAATGAGTTTAGTTGTCCATTAGCCAATTCAAAGTACGCGACCGTTAGATGCATTGGAGAAGAACTGTTTTTATTTGTGAAGGAGCCAGAAAGAGCTAACATGCCTAAGAATATGTATGAGAAGATCAAGCTTAGTTCTATTTATGAAGAAGCACTGAAAGAAATAGAAACCAATTTAGAATTCTGGGACAAGGAAGTAATCCATAAATGTAAACAGAGAATGACTAAGCTTACAGAGTATTTAGAAAGAATGCAAGTTGCAAAAGAAGAAGGGCTCATGGATCTGACCGTAAGGAAGACTAAGATGAATAGGAGAGAAAAGATAAGAGCATTGAAGGCGCTTAACTCCATTAATTTTGAGAAGGAAATAGAAGATGAGATAATGTCTAGCTTACAGACAGGAATCTATGGTGAAGAGAGGAAAAAAAAGTACCTTAATGCTAAAGAGAAAGTAAAGAAGCAAGCCAAGAAGAGATACGTAGCCGACTTTGAAGAAAGCGAAGAAGTCAATGATAAAGTAAAGAAAAAGAACTCAAAGAAAAAGAAAGAACAGCAAGCTATGGAATGGTAATAAATTCAACCTCTTTTGAGAAATAGTTTCCTTTTTAAATTTAGAACGAAGACATTATTATCTGCTGATTCAGGCATCGATACCTTATTAAATGAAAAATAGCTATTCTAAGCAATTAACATCAAATAAATAATTATTTTAAAAGCCTTATATATTTCTATTTGACATGTTCAACATCAATTATTTAGTAGCCTGAATCCGTTTTAATTGGTGTCTTTTAGGTTTGATTCAATGTAATATATAAATGGAAGACCTTAAATAATTCCTGAGCTCTATACACTGCATTTAAGATAACTTTGATTTATTAATTGAAGATTTGATATTGGTTCACCTAACACACCTATTTTATAAATAATATATGTTACTTGAATTGTCTTTTCAATAATATTTGCTGATTCTTTGAATTGAAGTTAGTTAGTGAAGATTTCAACAAATAATTGGTATTATTATTAATTTTATTAATTCACTTGATAAAGGCATGATATACAACTGAAAGCATCTTGTTAACCTGGTCTTTATGCCAAGTGTAAATGAAAGAATTATTTAAATAAGATCTGATTTATTTAAATGCCTCTTTTAATTAATGATGTCGGTAAGTTCTTAAACACCACAACAAGTATAGTAGAGAGATGGGTATTGAGCCTTAGGTCGAAGCGTACATCCAGTCTATTGTACTCAAGAAGACTCTGGTGTCTGTTTCATTTGAAAGATGACGGACAACCAAGTGAGATCTTGAACAATTAGTGAACAGATCATCGGCTGTAGATGACAGACACGACACGGAATCAACCAAAGAGTGACTATTAGATTGCCCATTAAAAAAAAGTAATTTATTTTTACTATATTTCTATAGCTAGTGAGTGATCGGTTAAAATCTTATTGTCAAACGGGTTGCTAAAAACTCCACCCACGAGGGATCGAGGAAACTTGACCGAGGCAAGATCAGAAAAACACACAACGTATCATTCTAAATTCAGGGCTAAGCCCTATCATACCCTGATGGGCTTCGATAACTAAGAGCAAAATATATGTTTTATACTTAAAGTGGAATGGCTTTGTGCCCATATACATACACTTTCTTGAGCCACCCAGCATTTTGAAACCAAACGGTACACAGGACTCCTATGTGTCGTAAATGCTCGAGCACGAGCTTTACACCTCTACCTCCTAAATAGTGGCTGCAGACTTGTTTCACAGACAAACTGCAGCCTGCTGTCTTTCCTTATTTTTCAAATTCTTAAAAATTTTCACATGGAGTTAAGAAAAAGATTGCCAATCTCTCAATGGAAGCACCAATTTTCACCACTATACAGTGTTTATTATACCACAAGACAACATGAAGATGCATTCCTTTCTTGCTCTAGTTTAAAATCATCTCGGATTAATTAGATTACCCATATTAAATAAATTCTTTGATCGGTTAGTTCTTTAATATAAGAAGAGTTAGAATTATTAGAGATGACATTAAACTACAGGAAGAAAGTGGAGTATTTTTATATTGTCTTGCAGTATAGTATGCACTTTTGAAATAGTCCAGAAACTTTGATTTTCTATTGAGTGCCTG
The DNA here is from genome assembly GCA_037043625.1 of Drosophila melanocephala. Lineage (NCBI taxonomy): Eukaryota > Metazoa > Arthropoda > Insecta > Diptera > Drosophilidae > Drosophila > Drosophila melanocephala. The sequence continues at coordinate 15,102 of JBAMBD010000009.1, read as the reverse complement.
ATTATCTCTTTCTTAAGTCCTTGTGAAAATTTTTAATACAAATAAAAAGACAGATAATTGTCTGTAATATGAATCTATGGCCATTTCTTGAGGGCTAGAGATGTAACACTTGTGAAAGTGTGTTCTTCTTTACAAATATGAATTTTCATTCAACTCTGATTTTATTAATACTGAATTATACTAAAGATTTATTTAATTTATCAATTGGAAATTATACAGCAAATCTTTATGAGATTTTAAAATCAAATATTTGATAAAGCAAAGTGTTATAGCAATTACAATAGTGAAATTAAAATCAAATAGTTAGTACAGTGTTATCACGGCAATTAATATTCCTCGTCTTCAAACAAGCTGAACTTTCTCCTTTTCTTACATTTTTGGATGTAAGTTCAATTATTACAAAAGGATTCCAATTCTATTGATTCACTATTAAAACAATTATAGAATTATCACAGTTAATTAACTTGTCCCAGCTCCTCCTTAAAATAAATATTTTCAAATTATTGATTTTCCACCTTCTCAATTTCTTTTCTCTTAACAATCCTTCCAATGAAGAGATACACTATCACTCCTCAGCCCAAAAAGACCATCATGCTGAATAACATAAATCCAACAACATTTCCTAGAATGTCAATAAATGGAGACGAGAGTATGCACAAGGAGTATAGGAATACAAGAGACAAAGCATATAGGGCCAGCTGCATAGAAAACATTATAAAATTCCTAAGCGATAATGGCTACGACGGTGCTTACAACCAAAAAATACTAACAAGTCCGTCCAACAAAGATTTCCAAAACATGTTTAAATTCATTTATTCATTTATTGATGCCACTCCGTTTATAAAGTTTGAGGAAGATGTTATTACAATTCTGAAATTAATTAAATATCCGTACACAAATGAAGTAAATAAAAGCCAGTTGGCTGTTATTACGCCCCACACATGGCCAGTGGTGCTGAGTATGACTAGCTGGATGGTAGACTTGATTAAAAAGACTGATGATAGCACCCAAGTCATAACAGTGGAGTCTGAGTTTTTTGATTATGTTTGCGATGGCTACACGAAATTCATGGAGGGAAACAAGGATGACACGGATTTGGAAGAAGCATTCATGCATAAAGTTTTAGCAATGCAATCAAAGGATGCTGAAGAAATAGAAAATAGAACAAAGGAATTTGAGTTCATGGAGAACGAACTGGAAAATGTCAAAAGTAAATGCATTGATCTTTCCAGATTGGAAACAAAGAAGAAAAAGATCAATGAAGATTTAAACAATTTAATTATGAATGACAAGCAGCTTGAGTATTTGAAGGAGAAGTACGTTCTGTCAATAGAAAAGACACTGGAAGAGGTGAATTATTTGGAAGCTCAGATTGACGAGCTCATAAAAACTAAGAGTGAACTGGTAAATCTTATTAACTCCCAGACTATAAATCCGCAAGACATAAAGGAAATGAATATATAAAAAATGGAAATGTTTAAAGAGTTTGAGAAGCTGAAACCAGAAAGGGAAAATAAAACAAAAAGCTTGAAAACTTTGGAAAAAAGTTTATTGGAGAACTTTGACAGTATTGAAGATCAATTGAGTGACATAAAATGCATAAAGGGAAGCATAAACTTGAAAATGGAAGATGACATTCACAAAGGAATAGATTATAATCTAATTCTAGAACTGGAGGGTGAAATGGCTTCAAAGAAGGAAAATCTCGTAAATTTTGAGTTGAACAGATCGACAATTGAAGATAAAATAGCCGACAAGGCATTGTTATTCAAGGATTTTGAAACACAGTACAACCACATGAATTCCAAGCTCCAAACCATTGGATCCATTTATTTAGAGAAGAAAGAAATTTCAGAAAGATCACAGAAAAAAAATAGAAATGAAATGGACAGGCTTGAAAACGAGTTACTTAAGCTTAAATTAGAAAGTGACAGTTTATTTTTGAGGACTGAAAAGGATTACTCTGAGTCTAAAATAAAACTAGACATTTTAACTTCCAATATTTCCAGAGAGGAAGAGGAAATAAACAGGGTTTTCTGGGATTTTCACAATGAAACTGAAGCTATTTTCAAAACACTGGATAATTGTGAGAAGGACATGCGCAAAATGTTAAACTAAGCCAACCTTGACGTGATTGTGTCGAAAACAAATTAGTTTATGATTTTGATTTATAAATTCAATTATCTTATTGCTTGGAGAAGATAAATTAAAGTTAGTCTCTGATCTGATTCCAGTTTAATTGGCTATTTCCTTGATTATTCTCGAAATTTAGGAGCATCCATGAATTCTATTTTAAATAAATGATGCTTTAATAAGATATTAAATTGATTGATATTGTTTAATGAAAAAGCTTCTTGAGAATGGAAGAAATTTATTTAATGAGCCAATATCTAGATTGGCACTATCGGAGTATGGTAGATTTCCTTGGATATTTGAATATCTTCTTGAATACAAACCAGTCTTCTTAGTATGTCTTCTGTGGTATTACTCCATTAGCCAAACAACTTCTATGTCACTCAGAATAGCTTGATAAATTGATTTAAAAGGTTTTTATTCAACCCCCAACTGTATATGATAGGAAGATGAGATGATTTCTTCTTTTTTGAATTTGTTAATCTTTTATTCCTATGATATGCATTCAAAGAATTTATTTAATGGGTAATCTAAAGATTATCAATTACTCTTTAATTGATTCCGTGTCGGTTCTCTTATCTCCACCTGATGATCTAAGCACTAACTGCTCAAGACTCACATGGTTGTCCGCCTCTTCAATACTTCGTCGTCTTTCAAATGAAATAGACTCCAGAGTTTTCTTGAGTACAATAGACTGAATGTACGCTTCGACTTTAGGCTCAATTTCTATCTCTTTACTATACTTGTTCTGGTATTTGGTTACCAGCCCTTCACAGGTCATTACGTATAGAATCATATTCACTTTGCACTTGTAAATCAATGATAACTCATTTGCTATTTAATCGTATTTTCTAGTTTTTTAATTTTCAACTTGAGTTAATAGGTCAAGGTTGGTGACTCCAACCCTGGGCAGAATCTGTCGTGAGACGGATGACTTTAGCCTTTTCGTGGTTGCGCGGATAAGTAATACACTTGTGTGTCTGAAACTAATAACAGTTTATATCAGAACATTACAGCCAGCCGACTCATAAAAAGAAAAACCCCGAAAAAAGGGGAGGTGGGCCGGTGGCGTGTAGGAGCGGCATTGATAAAAAAGGGCTTGCCCGAAGCTCGAAAGAGTGGGCTCATGGTTTGTTCTAAGTGCCCAGGATCTCAGTAGAAGGTTTAGAATTTCCTCCTATAGAGGCACAGGCGCTTCTAGTTGTTTCGTTTTTTTTTCTTAGAATATTCATTTAAAAAATTTAATAAAAATTGATCATTAATAAATGACTTATTCTAATACTCTTAAGACTGAAGAAAAACGACGATTTCTTTGATTTGCATGCATTGCATTTCCGTTTGATATCAAAATAGGTTCATCTACGGGATTATAACGCTCTTTTTGACTTATTTTGCTCGTCTGCACCATTGGATAAAAAGACATAAGCTTGTTAAACTATAAAGTGTTATCGGTTTGTATCTGATTTTTACATGTTATTATCCAACTAAATTATTTTGATATTGAAAACCTGGAATTAGGTGAGTTTTTCGAAGTATACTTTGACGACATCTATCACTTTGAGGTTTTCATGCCTGAATTATACTTAGAAATTTTATCGGCTTATAAGTAATAAAACACATTTTTCACAATTCAAGTCAGAATTCTTTAAAATTTTACCAATTTCGCTCAATGTCGTTATTTAATTTTTCCTCCCCTATGAGCACTGTCACTGATATTCCAGCACATGAATTAAGAATCCTTGTAGAAGGGCAAATTGTCCTGACACGCTTTGAATTCAACTGCATATTGTCGAACTTAAGTTACGAGGAATATTTAGAAAAATATTTGAAGGATAAGTTTCACCAATTCTTGTGTCAAAACAGTTTAAAACTTTGGTTCAGAGAAAGGTATTTAAATGATTATAAATCAAATAACAAAGCTCCTCAGAAAAGCAACATATTTATTCAAATTATGGAATATGATAGACCAATTGAAGATGCTATCGAAGAATTTATGAACATTTCTGGGATTGAACACATATACACGTCTCATAACCGTGAAGACAAAGGTTTTTCGCTTGATCTATATCTAAACATTTCTCCAGGAAAAGATCCAAAAGATGTAATGGATTCACTTCCAAAGTCTCTAATCAAGATGGTATTCGACACAGATAGACTGGAAATCAAAACCACTTACCCTGGAAAAGTTGAAGATCTTGAAAAAATTTATAATCTGTTTTTAAAATTGGAACACTCGGCTGAATCGGAAAATCAGCTCAATGTAGACGGGGCCGAGAAGACAGTACAAAGGATAACTGATTTGTTAAGATCACAGTTTAATTTTTGCACTACATGTGTCAAGAAATATGACAATAAGGCGGAAATGAATTTGATGTGTTGTAGCCATCAATTGCACAGCACAAATTCAAGAAGCCTGGAAATATTCTCAACCCTGAGAGACAATTTCCTGGGTATCGACAAGTATGTAACTAATTTTAATATTTTAAGAACTTTCCTTGATTTTTCTAATATTCATTGTGTCAGATGCTTGAGCTGTCGAGAGCAATTCCCCAATCTCAAATCTGCATGTGAACATTATCATCATTCGCACATTCGAAACCTGGAATTGAATTCCAAGCTCGTTTTACTTGATTCTCTGTTTATTCTGAATGTTGATTTCTTTGGGTTTGATCATATTTTAGGAACCTATAAGAAAGAAGTTCCTTCCTACGCAAAATTTGTTTCCGATGAATATGTTGTATATGATATGCCGGCTGTATTTTCAGGGTCTATAAATCTTTTTAATAAATGATATGCTTTTGAGCTTACTTTCTTGTCTTTTTACAATCAGGTTTATTAAAATTGGATTAAGAAGCAGACTGTGTAATAAGCAATTTCGATCATACATCTGAATTTAGAATATTTTGTTCAATTCGATATGATACACCAGTCAGGTCACCTCATTTTAATTCAATCCATGCATGGTTGTTGAACAAGCATCCATGCTATTACCAAAAAGGTTTTAGGGAATCTCAAGGTACTATTGACTACGCAGATGGGCTGGTTTCTTCTAAGAATTACTCTTTTTTACACTAACCGTAATCATTTTCACTAAAGGCACTGAGTTTTTTTTTGCATCTAAACTTATTATTACATCTTTAAATAAAAAAGTCTCTTCTGCCTTAAATCTTTTTGTTCTTGTTTTAAACTCAATTCATTTGATTTAAGATATGTTTCTCTCTTTTCAATGTCTATTTTGATCAATAGTTGTGTTATAAAAGGTTTGTAATGATCAATCTTATTGAATTTTTATCGAGAATCCAAAATTATTCTATCCAACATGATTCAAACCCTTGAAAGTGATATTATAACGCAAATTTTACCTAATCTAATTTGGATCTAGTTGACTATCTTTACTCTTTACTCTTTACTCTTTACTCTTTACTCTTTACTCTTTACTCTTTACTCTTTACTCTTTACTCTTTACTCTTTACTCTTTACTCTTTACTCTTTACTCTTTACTCTTTACTCTTTACTCTTTACTCTTTACTCTTTACTCTTTACTCTTTACTCTTTACTCTTTACTCTTTAATCTTTACTCTTTACTCTTTACTCTTTACTCTTTACTCTTTACTCTTTACTCTTTACTCTTTACTCTTTACTCTTTACTCTTTACTCTTTACTCTTTACTCTTTACTCTTTACTCTTTACTCTTTACTCTTTACTCTTTACTCTTTACTCTTTACTCTTTACTCTTTACTCTTTACTCTTTACTCTTTACTCTTTACTCTTTACTCTTTACTCTTTACTCTTTACTCTTTACTCTTTACTCTTTACTCTTTACTCTTTACTCTTTACTCTTTACTCTTTACTCTTTACTCTTTACTCTTTACTCTTTACTCTTTACTCTTTACTCTTTACTCTTTACTCTTTACTCTTTACTCTTTACTCTTTACTCTTTACTCTTTACTCTTTACTCTTTACTCTTTACTCTTTACTCTTTACTCTTTACTCTTTACTCTTTACTCTTTACTCTTTACTCTTTACTCTTTACTCTTTACTCTTTACTCTTTACTCTTTACTCTTTAATATTCTCAATTCCAGTTTAAAATTCAATAATAAGGCTTCAAAAGCTTGAAAGGTTCGGAAGTTAAGATCTTCACAAGGGGATAGAAGAAATACTGGAAAGGCTAAAGAGACAATCAAGAATAGCAAATCAACAGTCTTCTTTTTAGAAAAAAATCAATTATGATCATCTATTGAATAAAGTAAGTTTTTGAACTTGCTACTTGAGCTTTGTTGCAAATCTTTATTAATTAAAATTTTGCCCTGTAAAATTTTTCACTGCCTGAAATTTCTTTAAAATGGATTCTTGACAATTAATCTCGATTTAATCTTTCAAATCAGAATAAGGGAACAAATGATGCTTTGTTTATATAATGAATTAAATCACTATGGATAGGCATTTGACAAAGTAGAAAAAAAGAGAGTTCATCGATTATCAAATTTGAAGTGCATAGTAGAAATCTGCAGTTTGAAAAATATCTAGATAAAGAAATTTAAGACTGTGGCACTAATCTCTTCAACTTATCCTTTGAATTCCACTGATCGCAGCTTAGGAAAACCATTACAAAAACAATATTTATTTGAAATTTCTTTCATTTAGATCCTTTAATGAATGAAAAATTCGTTTATCGCGCATATTAGATTTCATTTTGGTCTTTCATTTTCTACTTAGAAGGTGTTTAAAGGAAATGTAAATTTGAAGGCTTCTCTTGGTTCGAGGAAATATCTATTCAAAAAGTTTTAAGAATTCTCTCGTGAACACAATTTATATAAATTTGCTTTGAGATCTAGATTTCTAAATCAGATTAGAGGTTCAAAGACACTGACTTATAAATATCAGAAGATGATAAAGAAGCGACTGAATGTTCAAAAATGTGTTTAAGGTACCAGCTTTCGACAGGAAGTCTAAATAAGTGATATTATCATGAAAGGATGGAACCTTGGGTTTATCCCTGCAGATGAAGTAAGTAAGGATATGGATTTGTTAAAAAAACGAGTTCTTTTAAAATCATGATCTAAACCCATCAGGAATGTGGCTTCATCTTCAAAATTGCATGTCGAAGAAATCGGAATAATTTTCAGAATCAAACGAAGAAGGTTGTTTTTCTCAATAGGATAAGATTTAGAACTAGAATAAGAATTAATTATAAAAGGAAAGGCGTTGTTCGAAGACCTTTGGACCTTTAATCTACATGATCCCAAAAATAGAGGAATGAAACAGAAAAAATCTGAAACGAATTAAAATCGAATGAAAAATCGGCAATTTTCAATCGAAATTAATTAAAACCTGAAACATCAACAAAAAAAGCTATTTAAATGAAAATTATTTCTAACACATGAGAATAATGACATTCCTTTTAGTTTTTCTGGTCTTCTTGAGAGGAGAAACCCAAACAGAGAATCAAATGCTAGCCTTCGATGAAAGCATTTCAGTATCAACCAAGATCTACATAACAAATGACAAACAAGTTCTCATTTCTGTATTCGATCAAGCGGAGAGAACTTGGAGTGAGCCTCAACGAATACCTGATTTGCCTGTAACTCAATCAGATCTTGCTGAAAATACCCTAAATGGTCTACAAAGATATGAATCCCCACTGAATATGACTTATATAAGGCTAGATAAAGTCCCAGCAGAAATAACCAATGAAAATGCTTCTAATGATAAGCTAGATTCTGTTGCAGGAGGAGCAATTATCAATAATGAAAATGTAGGTGCCACTCAAGCAGAGACAAAAGAGACTCGGAAAGAAGACATCACTAGTAACGGGGCACAAGGCCAGATACCCCCTAACAATAAAGGCCTTCCCGATCAAAGCTCGAATAGCACAAGTAACCCAAGAATTTATGATCTTCAGAATCAGGTGAACGACAAAGAAAATGATACCTTGGATGATCAAATTGACAAAGAGAAAGCTAATGAATCGTCTCCACCTGAGATTTCCAGCCAAGACGCAAAACAGAAAAGAAAGAAAGATGAGTCAAATAAAAAGAGAAATAAGATAAAAACAGACAATGGAGCTCCTGAAATGCTCAAAGGTTCATTCACAGCTCTTTCTTTACTCATTGTGTTATTAATACTATAAATAAAGCAATCAATAAATGAATCTTATTGTATTCCTATTTATTTTTCATTTCTAAATGTATTTGTAAATGTACATACATTTCTATCAAAAAAATAGTTTATTACAATGACATAAGTTCGACAAAATTCAAAAATCAGATTTTTCTTTTAAAAACCTCTCATCTCGCTATTAAAAAAAAACGAAACAACTAGAAGCACCTGTGCCTCAATAGGAGAAAAATTTAAACCTCCAACTGAGGTCCTGGGCACTTGGAACAAATCCTAAGCCCACTCTTTCGAGCTTCGGACAAGCCCTTTTTTATACATGCCGCTCCTGCACACGCCACCAACACACCTCCCCTTTTTTCGAAGTTTTTCTTTTTATGAGTCGGCTGGCTTGACGTTCTGATATAAACTGTTATTAGTTTCACACACATAAGTGTGTTACTTATCCGGGAACCCACGAAAAGGCTACAGTTATCCGTCTCAAGACAGATTCTGCCCAGCCTTGGTCTCTAAGCACAGAATGTTTCCTGTGCTTTAACATGTGTAGAAGGATATGATTCTGCTATAACTGAGAAATACCTAGATCAATACTGACAGTCTATCTTCTCAGGAAATGCATGTGGCTCGCTCTGGGTTTACGAGTGTGTCTGTTATCGGCTTCAAACGCATAAGGGTATTACTTATCCAGGCAATCAAACAAATGTGACAAACTCTGTCTAGAAACTATATGAGGATATTTAAATCGCTAAACGATCAATCACTTCTTTTCCGGCAATATTAATTACTAATCAGGCATTAATGAACTAAAAATAGTCTTCGCTGTGTTGAACACAAACAGTTAATTTAAAGAAAATATTGAGTAAATACTTTATTAAATTGGATTGATCAGTAAAAATATTCAAAAGAGCACTACTAGATAATAAAAGTATTCATAACTGTTCAAACAGTGAATTGGCTTGACCCGTAAAGGAATCACTTCCATAACAGAAGAGGGTTTGGTAAGAGAATCATTCGCCAAACTTGTGTCTCCAGCATCACCTCTGGCATAAAATAACTTTGTCGAGTCTAGTGTTCCTAACTTAACTAACTAGAGAATCCGATGGATCGGGTATCAAAATTTCACTCACTTGAGTTTGTTCATTCAACTTTTCAACTACATTTTCTAATCGTACTTTTCCCTTTGTCGATTTTGATTTGTATAAATCAATACTTTCCTTGATAGTTGATCGAGTTGCAATAGCATAAATCATTATAGCGAACAATTCTTCATCCTTTTCATTTTTCTTATTAAACACTTCAGGATAACTCTCATCTGTGCAGAATTGACTTTCCAGGAAAGTATTACAAGTAGGGGGTAAATTAAGAGTGATAATATAAGAGAGACACCTGAATAAGGTTTCCATTTGGATTTTGTCCCTGTTGTCGGCGGCCGTTCTTTTATTTATAGCTGCGGATTTGGTAGATTTTTGGGGTATAGGTATATTTTTGTTTTTAGAAAATATATTATTCCTCGGTGAATTAACGCGCTTTTCTTTTAACTTAACAGAAGTATCGCTATATTCTTTAAGGTAATCATTGAATTTATCCTGTTCTTGACCATAATTGGAAAGTAACTCGTCTGAACCCAAATGCAAATATCGATAAGCAAAACAATATTGAATTCTGTTGTGTTGGTGACAAATTCCTGAATAGCGATCTTCATGTCTTCCGTTTCAGGAATGTTTTCTGTTGTTTTCTGTTTCTCACCAGACTCAAAGATACCGATATTTTTACAGACATTCATAACATCATCCATGGCATTCTTATTGAAAATCATTTTAGAAAAATCTTCTGAAATCTCAAAGACGGATTCGTAATTTCTTGGCAGTGCATCCATTGTAACAGGCGGGTTTTTATTACGCTCCATGTTACGAAGTGCATTACTGGCCATTTTAATAATTAATTTATCAAAAGGTTTGAATGCTTTCAAATAATTTTCAACAGCTTTGGCGGAAACACTGTCGAAAATAAATGATTTATCAAAACCATTAAAAGAGATTTCAGTACAATCAAGTTTGCAAGATGGTTCTGAAGCGTTGGGAGAGTCAAGCTCAAAATGCTTAAATGTATAAGGCTCTTTTAGAAAAAAATCTTCAATAACTTTTATATGAACACAAGAAAATGAATGCATCGCATAACAAATAAGGTACTGAATGAAGAAATATCTAAACTTAAGGAACTCCAGCTCCTTGTCCAATATAGCCCTACTATTATTATCAATACACAAGATCTTGCAGCACTTATTGTCATCCAGAAAAACTGTATCGTAGAAGCGAGTGTTTTCGTACAGAGGAGGAAAGATGCAATTATTATAAGAATGAAAATTTGATTTAGCAGTTAAACTTCTAAGCTCCTCTTTCTCAAAATTTTTAAGCTGGTCTGATAAATTTGCTTTATTCGTCATGTAAAGATGGTATAAATATTTTTGTGGATCTTTAGATTCTTTGCTGTCCAAGCATACTTGTTGAAGACATTCGAATTCTTTAACCAAAGAGGCTCCATCCATATTTAAAATTGTCGGTTTATGTAGTAATGCCAAAAATATTTCTGAATATATATATTCCATTTCAGGTTTTGATGGTTCACTTAGAATTTTCAAAATATTATCGAACTCTGGAAACATTGATATTATCATTCTAACTATGAAGTTTTCAAATGTTTCAAGTGCTTGACTAGGATTAATAAGTCAAACTTTGATTTTTGATCGTCAGTTAATCGATGATTCAAAGGAGTCTGAACTGCATCCAAGTATTCTATAAAAATAGGAATGTTCTTTTCTTGGTTCGATTCAATCTTACTGTAAGGATGTTTGAATGCTTCACTGTCTCCGACGTGTGTTCTCGAGTAATAGAACTTTGGTCCGGCATACTGTAAGTTGTGCTTACATTTCTCCGGGATCTTAGTTGGTGAAAAAAACGCAGCGTATATGCCGACTGCTGAAAAACAAAAAATTAGTTTATTCATATTATTACTATGACACAAGGTCGACAAAATTCAAAAAATCGGATTGCTCTTCAAAAAACCTCTCATCTCGCTATTAAACCCTGGTGTATCACACCTACCATACCTAGTTTGGCTTTGGTTACTGGAGGCACAAATTTAATGTACATTTTCCCTACTCAGTTCAGTCAGGACGGCTAAACGTTTTCGGGAGATTGCTGAGAGGAATCGGCAAATGCTTTCAATCCTCCCAGCTGGCTTTCTGCCGAAAGCTGGCAAGTCCCCTCCAAGGACAGTTATAAGTTTCATTCTCGACTGGTTCTCCGAGACTGTGTTGTTTTCATCCGGTGTCGAGAATCCCAGATACACTTGTCTCTCTGTCTTCAAGCATTACAATTCAGTAATAAATGCTTTATATTCTCTTGTGTATTTGTTTTGCAATATATACACTTATTTATATGTTCTGGCCCAAGTTTCCCTTTAAAGACCATCTTGTTTACAAACTGATATGTTCCAGTTTTAATTTTGATGAGGTGATGTAATCCTCCAGGTTATATTTTTCCTTAGATTTCCAACCTCCTTGCTATTTTACTAGTGCCAAATTGGTATCTCTTGGCTGTACTAGTGATTTGTGATTTGTCTCTTTTATTTATTCGAGTTATATAATTTTCCAGGACTTCACTATTTCCTGTATTTTCATTTACTGGTATTTTTAATTTTTTCAACCATATTTTTGTACCTTTTGTCCAGGTAAATTTTCTTGACTTAAAATCGTTTGATGATCTTATTAAGTCAGCCATCAATCCATTTGAATGGCACCATTTTTCATAGCCTCTTGTTCTTGGTACGGCTGCTTTTATTTGGAACTGCTTGATCACAATTTCTTCGTAGACTCTGTTTCTACAGTAATTTCTACTATTTCTAATTTGACCAATGCTTAGGTCTACTAGTTTTTTGAGCCCGATTATTCTTCTTTCGCTCATTCCATATATTTCTGATCCATAAATCAGAGTTGGTATTATAATGCTATTTATCAGCATTTTTTTATATTCTAAGGGAATTAATCTATTCCTTAGTGTTGGTATTAGGACTGCTATTTTGCTTCGTCCATTTTCAATTCTGAATTTTGCCATTTTATCATTATTTAATTGGCTGTTAAATTCAATTCCTAAATACGTGTAATTCTCTACACTTTCTATTTCTTCACCCTTATAATAAATTTTGGTATGTGGTTCATTATTCTCCAATGCTTTGATTTGCATTATTCCACATTTTGATGGGTTTATCTCCATTGAGTTGGTATCCATCCATTTTTTAGTGATCTTTAATTTTGTATTCAGATCTTCGGTATTTTCTGCAGCTACAATTGTATCATCGGCAAATAGCAATGCTTTTAATCCTTCCACCTGTATTGGATTAATTTGTTCTATTAGATCATCTATATAAATATTGAAGAGAAGTGGGGATGTTGGGAATCAATGTCCCTCTCCTCTTTTATATTCAAAAGATGATGATTCATGGTTTCCTATTCGTACCTGTATTTTTGTTTTTTGGTACATATTTTTAACGACCTCAATAAATTTTGGTCCTAGTTTTTTTTTGCCTTCAACTTGGCAATTAATCTATTATGCGGCACTAAGTCATATGCCTTTTTTAAATCAAGGAAACACAATAATGTGTCTTTTCCTCTTAATTGTCTTCTTTGGCAACTCTCATAAAGAATTGCAACTTGACTTGCACATTCTTCAGATTGTATAAATCCTGCCTGTTCTTTTTTCAGTATGTTGAATTCTTTACATACTCTTTGTAGTCTTCTTGCCAGAATTTTGGCAAATAGTTTTTGGAAAGTGTTTATTAATGCAATCCCTCTATAATTACTGGGATCACATGCATCTCCCTTCTTGTATATTGGAACCACTGAACATTGTTCCCATTCTTCAGGACAACTTCCTTCCTCCAAAATTTTATTTAGTATAAAAAGTATATTTTTGGAGAACCTGGTTGTCCCGTTTTGATTAAATTCTATGATCTTATATAGTTCGCTGGGTATTTTATCATTTCCAGCAGCTTTGTAATTTCGAGTACATTTTGACTCATATATTATTTCGCCCCATTCTATCGGAGCATCCGTAATTTTTGCAATTCCTTGATCAGAAATATATTCTATTTCAAACTCACTTGGAGTTTCTTCTATTTTGAAGAGATTTGCAAAATGCCGTTTCCATATCTCTAATTTTTTATTTGGTTCATAAACCAGTTCTTTTGTTTCTGGATCAATTACCAGACTGTTTATTGCTGATCTCTTTTTGAGACCTGTTTGTTTGTTGATCCATTTCCAACTGTTTCTGTGATCATGATTTTTTAAGGCATCTATGCCCTTCTTTATAAATTTGAGATATTGTTTTCTCTTTATTCTCTTCGAGACCTTTTTTATCTCTTTTTTGATGTCTGAGACTGCTGATGGGTCAAGTTGTCCTTTTCTGACCATCTTGCATCTTTCTCTTTTTATTTTGATTAGTTTTTTAATCTTTTTTGATATTGGAAGAGCTTTATGCCTTACTTCTTCCTTTCTTATAATTTTAAGATTCCAGAGTAAATCCTGGATTTTCTTATTAAAAATTTTCACAGCTTCATTTGCTGTATTATTATTTTCAACTGAGGTATTTTCAGTTAGTATTTTTTTAATTATTTTTGGTTTCTTTAACAGTCCCCTATCAAATATTATTTTTTTCTCTGCTTGAGAATTCTCTTTGTTCATATTGATATTTATCTGAACAGCTATATGATCGGAAATATGCCATTTCCTTATTATATTTTGACCTAGTATTAAACTTGGGTCATTTGATATTGCGAAATCGATGGGCCTTTCGGTCCTTCTTTGATTTCTAAGTGTTTTTGTACCTCTGGAAGGTGCATCTGTCGCGTAAACAGGGCAGCCAGCTTTGTACATCCATTTTAATACCTTGTCAGGTATTTCATTCCAATCTCCGGCCATAACTATTCCGGAATATTTTTTATTGTTCTCATATTTTTTGAGAATGTTTATTATAAGCTCTTTGGTTTGCTTTTTAGACGCCCCATTGTTATGCTTGTATATATTTGCGACCAATATGCTTTTGGCCTTAGTGCTTATTGAGAATAAAATTACATTCTCTGTTTTTTCTAGTATCTTGGTAACTAGGTTGCTACCATGTCTGACACCAATTAATAATCCCAGTCCATTATTAGTAATCGGACTTTCTTCTATTACATATCCATTTATATGTATTTTTTTATTTGTTGCTTTCCTTCCGGTTTCTTGCAACAATATGATTTCAGGCATTCTATGCCTCAAGTGATAATCCAGCTCCAATATTTTATTCTTGAGCCTATTTATATTTAGTGTAAGTATTGATACTTTTTCTACACTTCTTCTTTCGACCAGTTCTAAACTTTTGTTCGGTCTTAATTTAATTTTCTTGATTTTAACTTCAAGACTTGTTTTCAAAGCATTTAATACTGCTTCTATTTTATTTTCACAAATTTGTGAATTGATTTTAATCGCAAATAATTATGCCGAGATTTTATTATTTTCTGAACCTTAAATGATTCATGTCCGATTATATTTTGGACAATGTTGTGTACCTCTTTTGGTACTATGAATTTGTTTCCATTTATAATATAAAAATGGTATTTTATTTTTGACTGATCTTCCAGTCTTTTGATAATTATACCTGAAAATTCGGTATTATTTATAAACTCGTAGTTTATTTGGTCTTTAAGGGCCTGAGTTGAATTGCCCTCTCCGTTTGTGATCAAGATGCTGGCCCAGGGAATTTCACCTCTGGGCAGCTTTTCTTGTTTTTGCTTTTGTACCGAAATTCAGGTACTATTTT